>LJIJ01004196.1:0-15644 GCA_001718145.1 Orchesella cincta
ATTTCACGAAAAATGGCTGACCCATCATCAATCCAAAAATGTGACAAGTGCTCCGCTCATTTCTTGAACGTTCACAGTTGGATAAGCATGTCAAGATTTTTCATTTGTCCACCGGTACTCACCGTCCAGTTAAGTTTGTGCAAGGCGTCGCCTAAAGTATTGTGAGCCAAGAAGGGCTGTAACAAAGCCTTGAGCTCACTGAAGACACGGAAAATCATCAAAAGCTTCATGGAAAATTTACCTGTTCATTGCCCCCCCACTGTGGAATCATACGCACCCAACTTGGCTTGCATGAGATAACTCACATGCCATCAATCATCTATGCGTAAAGGAAGTAAACGGCTAATCAACTGCTCAAGGTGTTTACACTGGATGGCAAGTTTCTTGTAACTCATTTTCTGGAAGTCCATTTTGAATTTGCCGTTGGAAGGTGTTCACATGTCAAATTTGCAGAGAAAAATTCTCGGACCAACGAGGCTCGATGATCATGCCGAAAATTTGCACAACACGGTGAATGCGGGGGAGGATATATCAAGATGCAATCAATGTCCAGCGTATTTCAAAAGGCGACCTCGTTGGTCAACCACAAGAAAAAAATGCACGGAGAGAGGATCCTTTGAAGTTGTTGATTGTGGGAAAAAGTGTAGGATCCTCAGTGCTGCGTCAACACAGGAGAAACAAGCACAAAAAGAAAGAATCAGAATTTACGTTGTTTGCATCGTTCCAAACTGCGACAAAAAGTATGAAACGAATGCTGAGTTGGAATGGCACAAACTCAAAATTCACAATCCAAACGGCGTCTTCAACCCAATGGTTTGTCATGTTTGTGGAAAGAAATGTTTAGGAGTAACTGCTTTAAGACGACACATGAAATTACATTCAGCCAGAACTCGGTCAAAAAAAACGGAGTCGAAACGTTATGTTTGTGTGAAGAGTGTGGAAAGTTCTTTAAGCTCAGGGAATTCTGGAGATTCACAAGTTGTTTCACAGCGGACCAGCCAGTTGGAGATTTTCCTGTTTATTTTGTGGGAAAAAGTGTTACGCGAGGAGAGTCTGTTTGGTCCATCTTCGAGCTCATACCAACGAAAAGGTTTTCATATGTGAATACTGTGGGAAGGAATATGCACATGCTCATAATTTGCGGAACCACAAAAACAAGCAGCATGATGCAATGATCTACCAAAGGTGTATAAACCTGTAAATCCTCTGGTGTCCAGGAAAGGTCAAAAGCTTCCTCCTCGATTGTGGAAGTAGCAATTTATATGAATTAGTTATAAATCTAGTAGATTGATTCATTATAAGTGTCATGACTTAACTCGATTTAAACGTACTTGTAAATATTTGTTACATAATTCACTGTATTGTAGAATTCTTTTTTCTGAAAGAATACATTTAAAATACTGTGAAGCAGATGATTTAACAAACTTATCATGAAATATTACCCATTCTTAATAATTCTGAAACCAATTTCCAATGGAAATATATTTACTTCTTTTGGGTATTTAGAATCAATACGGAAAACAAAAATGGTTATAATAATGCATCTAATGTTGGTGTAAACCTATGGTATGGTAAAACTTAAATATAATATGAGTTGTTTTTACTGGAGTTGCAGTCAATTGCAGCAGCCTGTATTATAAAATAGTTACTAATTGGGTTTTTATGTTACATTTTTTTCTTACTTCAAATATTACAATGCATTGAAGGATGAATTGCATGGTATTTGTGACGCCTCGTAATTTTGATTCTATAAATTCTTGAACGATTTCATGTTTTTAAGTTACTCGTTGTAAAATGTTCGTTAAATGTAAATATATTTACGGAAACTCTGATTGTAGCCGAATTACGTAATGAAAAATATGCAATGTAGATAATAAGTTTTTACAAGATTTAATTTGCGTCAAATAAAAAATGGATCAATAGTGAGCATATGAAATTTTGAATAAATACATAATTTGTTCCTATCTTCATGCCATTTTGCAAAAGTGAAAGAACTGAACGGTTCATTGTGCTAACAGGATGTACATACAATCATTCACATTTACAAATAAGTTAATTTATGCATTATGCACACATGTTTGCGACGCAGAGATAGTACCTACCTACTTAAATAATGCAGTTGTTGCACTGCAGTTTTGCTCGTAAATATGAATTGTTCGTCTATGTCCTTGTCACTAACCTCCAGTCTGTATAATCTGAAAAGTTTGTCTGAAAAGCGGACGATAGAATACTAAACTAAATAAGTAGCTAATATAATGTGGGTTAAGTTCCAAAACTTAAACACTTCCTATAAATTTCTGATTTGTATATTTATGGGAAGTCTTATATTGGAAGCAGGTGAAGTTAAGCAATTGTATTTGTATCACATTTTATTTTATTAGCAAGATTGCCGTCTTATATAAATGTTCCAAATTTCGCTGTAGTTCACTCAAAGAATAGATATTTAAGTTGCCACGATTTTGGAGATCAACGAGGAGCCTTTTGTGTTTGGGGAAGCTGTCTTCAAGCTGGAAGCCCGTGTTTTGGATTACGGTTGCGTATTTCTTGGAGAAACACGTCAAAATTGTTGCATTCACAAATAAAACTCTCACATGAAAATATTATAATTGTGGTGCAGCTGATAAATTCAATCATTGAAATGCAAAACACTCCGCATTAAAAGTGTGTTAAAATTGAGGACATATTTGAATATGAGTGATATTGACAAAAAACAAGTAAAGAACCCTTTCAAGGCCAAAATGAAATTGCGTGCATGTTGATGATGACATTGGTAACCTCAAAACCAACGTCGTCACCATTCATAAAGTAGAAATGTACCACAAATGATTATCACCCCTTCCCTTCCGTTCCATTCAGTGTTGTATTTGCAAGCTGAACATTCAGAAACAAAATTATTGAAGCGATATTTAGTAATTATAATACGTTGTACAATGATACTTTTGTTAAGAAAAAACTGGGCAACATATTGCATATTCATTTTGAAATAAATCTGACAATGGAAACAGGTAAAACTAAATGTCTAATAATATACTATAATTCGACACTTGGCTTTACGAATATAAAAATTACAGGTCGGAATTTTACACCTTTTCAGTTTCTCAAAGGCGAAAGGAACGTTACTATGACTGTCATAACTTCGCAGAAGTAACGGCTTCTGCCTGGCAAAGGTGTCCAGATGGTTGGAAAAAAATAAAGTGGGACAATGGTTGCATATCTATTGGAAAACAAGTACAACGTTGCTGCATTCCTGACAAGACAAAAAGTGACTAAAGCCATGAGTTTATAATTATAACTATGAATTCTCACATTGAAAGAGGTTAAACGTTGTACATTTCCACTTCAGTTCAAAACTTTCCGATTAATTTTATATCATTGTATAGACATCATCTAATTTATCATAAAATGACATTTCACTTATATACGTAAACATGATAATTACAAAAAAAACGATGTTTAAGTTATTAATGAACACATTTAAATCAGTGAATAAACTGAAATAAAGTAACGATTATTATTTTGTCGGGAACGGACAACTGGAAAAGGATAAAGAAAGATATAAATAATTCATTTAAAATCGGATGAATAAACATCGTGGCAAAAGACTTTAGTATAAATAAAACGTCATCTGGACATTTTCTCCTTAAACTTTATTCCAATTAATAATATTTCGTTAACAAAGAGTTAAACTTTGGGATTTGGGTGTTAAACATTTGTTTACTAAACTACTGAGAAATCCTTGACGTCACTGTCAGCAGATGATGTTGCATATCACCACGTGAGCACATCAACATGGGGCTGTTCGGAGATGACAACGTCGTAGTATCAGGATCTCAGGTATTTCGGAGAGCTCTCCCAACTCAATCACGAATACCAACGCCAGTTTTGCGAATTCGCTGACCTGCTCAAAGTCAACGGTCTCCAAAGTATCCTGTTCTGAATTGCGGTGAGGCTGCAACCACACAAAAAACAATTAAAAACATTTCATATTCAATATAATTAACGTGAAGGAAATAATAATGCATTTCAAACCAATTACTCACAGTCAACTCAACTTCCGTGACAAACACCCAAGGATAGCCCTTCTCATGCCAGAAAAAATTATCAGAAACACACCAGTCTGTACGGTTACAGTCCACATTTCTAATCACGTACTCGTTTTGGACATATTCCTTGATCAACATCTTCACAAAAGCTGTAAGAGAAGGGCACGCCACCAGCAACCCGTTCCAATTAAAGCTGTCCACCACCCCAATAGCTTTTCCAAATGATGGTGACTGGAATCCGATGGAGTCCAAATTGAGCATTCCTTTCACCTTCGCTTTCTTTTCATCTCTGTATTTTGTTGCCACATTCCAAGAGCCAAGTGGCAGGCTGCTCGACTCCTTTGCAGTGTACCAATGAAGCTCCACGCTGTGCTTGAACTTGATTCCAAACTGGGTAAATCAGACGCAATACCTCCAAGAGGACGGCACAACCGCTTGCATTGTCATCCGCCCCTGGAGCTCTACCTTGACCATCTGGACCGGCACGACTGTCGTAATGAGCGCCAAGAATGATAATCTCCTCCTTCAGATTTGAGTCATGGCTTTCCAGTCTCACCAGTAAATTATGTTGCTTGTACAACCCAGTTGAAGAGCCAACTTTTTGAAGTAAACCGGAATCCCCACTGTTAGCAGCCAGAGATGACCTGATCTCAGTTTCCAGCCAGCCTTCCGCTTCGTCTGGACCGGAACGGGATTGGGCGTGACGGTTGTAAAAAGAGCTCAGTTTTTGCACGATTTCTTTCTGCCGTTCTTTTTGAATGTGGGAAAATAGCTTGCGAACCACGGTTTGTTGGAGGGAACGATTAGGATAATTGTATTCGATGCGTATTTTTGAAGCTAGTTTCACATCGCCGCTATCTGTTACATCAATGAGATTAACAATCCTGGCTCCAGAATTATGACGGAGTTGAATCACTTCTTCATTCGTCATCCATTTCGCTGGCTCGTTTGGATTTAGCTTGATTAGACGCTGGCCTTCAGGAGCTTCGCTGGTTGACGAAGTTATAATAAAGAGATTAAGTAGTACAAACGATTTTATGTTCATTGTGATGCAGAATGGTGTTCAAATACGTAATGTGAAAGCAAGTTTGGATAACTTTTCAAATGTGAGAAGAATGGTGGGTTTAAAAGCTTGATAAATGTCAACCGATGAATAATTTACCGAGAATTATTATAATTATTCGTCTCCATGTGATCCTACTAGAGCTAGACTAATAATCATTCACCACCTACCAAGTAGTTAGACAACGGTGCTAATTTAACTTACCTAGACGTAACCTGCTATGTCACCTACCAACTTTAATTAAGTCCAAATAGCGTAATATTAGCAAAGCATTAGGTTTGAATGTGGTAAAATTAATAGTTGGTAGGTGACGCATCCCAAGAGGTGACATACAAAGTAGAAGGCACTAGCACACAGTTGTCTTGAAGCGACATTTATTTGCAATATTTATGTAGCTGACACTAGTTTTATTCCCAGAATTATAACAAAACCAACTGTAGTAAAATTGTATCTACTCTTAAATTCTCGGAATTTCAATTTAAATCTCATTTTTCGTTAATAGCAAGAAAAGAATCCAAAGTACGATTTTTTTGCAAATGGAATTGAATACATATGTGAGGAATAAACCTAAAGAAAACCTCAAACCAATGAAGTATTATCAGTACGTCGTCAGTATTTACAGCAAATAAATCCTCAAGAATTATCTGTAACCACTTCCTGTCATCCGTATTTGCAAGCTGAACTTTTCAAAGAAAAATTATTGAAGGAACATGAATTATTCGTTTGACTTCAGTTGTGTCGCTCCTCCTAAAAATCATACTATAATGTTACTTTTAATAACTTTTCAACATTTTTCATCTGCATTTTGGCAGTAAATCTGGCAATGGAAACGAGTAAGACTTTGCCTTGAAACTAAAGTTGATATTATTAGCTTTATTATTAAGCACATTTACTACTGTGTTAAATTTTATAAAATGTTTTAGTTTCTCAAAAACGAAAGGAGCGTTACTACGACTGTCATGAATTGGGGAAAGGCAACGGTATGTGCGTCTGGCAAAGTTGTCCGGATGGTTGGAAATCAGTGAAGTGGGATAATGGCTGTATTAGTATCAAGCCGCACGTGCAAAAATGTTGCATTCCTCGTTGAGCAAAAATAAACCAATTTTTAAATTCTTACATTCCATCGATAAAAATAAATAAAGTATAACAATTAAATGCGTAACACTTCATGAACTTTTGCTTACTTTTCAGTTAAGTCTGTTTTATTTCGTTGGGGTTTTCTGACACGAAAACAACCAGTACCCAAATCAAAAAGCTAACACACATCAAGAAGAAATAAATGGCAGGTGCAATGCGAAGAAATATATTTTTCAACTTCATAATTCGTCTTGTTGTGGCATTATCTTCGTATAAATAGGCTTCTCCAGGAATGAGCTGTGTTCTGGATCCCCCAAATGTGTCATCAATGTAATATGTCGTTGCATGTGCACCGGACGCAATTTCATTTTGATTTTGATCGCTTTGCGCCTGGCAAACATTTTTGTTCAAGTTGTCTTCATGTCCGTTGCTAAACCGCAGCCGCAACACGTCTAAAGAATGTAACAATAAATTTCAGCAGTGGCAATAGTTTGCAGAAAGTAGTATTAGAAGCATACCAGCGCAGTCTTTAAGCAGTGTCTCTTCCAATATAGTAGCAAGAATGTGTAGTTTTGCATTTGTGGTTTCCCTGCTCTGCCACTCCTGAAGAATTTCATGTAGCACCGCACTGCTTGCTTTATTCCCAAGTGTGAGCGATATACTGATCATAACTAGTCTATCTCCGGGCACCCCCAGATTTCTTGCAACGTCGATAAGTTTACTCCAAAGAGTTGCAGCGGAATGACAATTACTAAGAGTTTCACATACAGCTTCGATTGTGCATGCTAGCAAAAGTTTTCAAAATTTAAGTTAACTAAAAGCATTGATAAATTGGGTGTAAATTGTTGCAAAAACTTACGGTTTTCTCCTATAACCAGATTTTCGTAGTTATTCCCAGTGTGTGTAGTCCCGGTATTCATTTTGGTGATGCGTGAAATAATTCAAGATATTTTGGAGCTTAAAAGTCTAATAATCGAATACAGAACTGCATTTTACGGCTGTGACCTTATTTCAACTGAAAAAATGAATAAAACCAGTTACTAATATTCGTGTGGTTCATCTGTTGTATATTTATTCATTATAATATATCCCTGTTAAAAATGATTTGCGTTGATTATATCATTTCTACATAACATGAGTGTATCTTATCACTTTTCATTTGCAGGTAAAATGATAGAGATAACGAACAACATGGTGAGGTATTGCCGTATTGCTTTTCTGCCAGCGTAAATTTAAGTTGATATGAAAAATGGGAAGTTGGGTATGTAGCTGATAAGCATCCTAAGCTAACGCTATGTTAGTGGGGCACGTAACCACAAAATATCATAACCTAGTTTGTTGCTTGCTGCAAATGTTATTTGGAGTTCTTGTTTTCTCTTTTTGTTTAACATTTTGTATGAATCATTGAATATAAATTGTTGTTCCAAAGCGACCTTATTTTATGATGAGTCGTATATATTCCCTGCCGGCTCGGTCCTATATACACTCACTGGTTCCTGTGCCACAACGGTATCTGACTCTAGTGTATGCTCTGTGAGATGCACAAGATGCAAGGAAGAACTGGACACAACGTTGTTGTTGCTTCCGTAGCTCTCGGCGAATGTTTGCTCATTGCCTTCGAGCTATATATTTATTGCTCTAGCGAAGCTATGTGTACATAAGTCACATAAAGTCTACTTAACCTATGGTAAAGCCATGAAAGCTTCTCCTGAACTCCACTACGAAGACTCATATTCATCAATATGCTTATCATAATCCCCAAAACATCTACATAATATCATACCCGTCACATCCACCCCCACTAGATAAGAAGCGTAGCATACGCTCTCCTCCCCCGGCGGACGAACGAAAGAAAACTACAAGAGTTACATTACATACGAAAATAGAAGTTACACAAAAGTGAAAGTCAATTACAAAATTGAAGTTTAAATACGAAAACTGAAAATTAAATACGAAAATGGAAAGTTAAATACGAAAGTTGAAAGTAAAAGTATCAGAAAAGACAATTTTAAACATAATACCCCAATTACAATTGATGAATACGATTATCATTAATAATAGCGTGACGAATACGCTGACGGATTCTACATAACATACTCACACTGATTCAAACATCTTCAAATACCAAATCTTAACCCAATTCTGCAATAATTCATTATTTTCAATTCAATTAACACTGCAAACATTATCATACGGATTCCTAGCCTTCTGTGGCACAATTTCAATATCATTCTGAATTTCAACCACACGATTAATTAGTTCTGGAACATTATCCACATAATTATTCAATTTACAATAGCAATTCAACATAAATCTCATTCAATCACAAAATTCAATTCGATTAATCAGCAATAAAACCTGAATCATTACCTTCCCGCACGTAGGCAGGTATAAATCAATTATTATCCACAAAAGCATTACAAGCTTACAAAATTTCAACAGCATTTGAAGCAACGACGGCTTTCTTTTCAAAATTCATATCCCAATCATCAGAATTATCATAAACCATTATAAATTCACACAATTCAATCAATAATCACCAAGACCAATTCATCAGTCATCTCAACATTATTTCTATCAGCAAAATAAACACAAGTATCATCATCAAATATCATCTAAACGTTCTAGGCTTCACAAATCAAATACAAATCACAATACAAATCAAAGTCATATCATTGCACGGCAAATAAATACGAAGACTAACGGTTAAATTCTCCTAGGCAGTTAATCATTTTTTCCAGTTTAAAACACCAAACCCAAATTCATTCAAAACACGAAATCAAATTCTTTCAAGACGTAAAACCAAATACTTTTCAACCACAAACTAATTCTTTCAAAACAATCGGAACTACTTTCACGAGTAACTGAATTTTCTGTTGCGAAGACAGATCATTTCGAGCGTTCACAAACTTTTCTCTATACTTCATTTCTATCATTTGGAAAAGTTCACTATTTCAACATCATCATTATACTAGGTACAAAATCAACTTCAAGTGAAAGAAAATCATATGCTTCTGCTTCAAAACTTCTCCAAATTAATCAAATTGAATAATCTCTACCGTAATTAATTACGTGTTCAAAAAGGACTGTAACGAAAGAAAAACATTAATTATCTTGCTAACCTCAATTTCAAGTAATTCGGACAAAAAATCGACAAAATATATATCGTTAACACCAGAAAGCTGATAATAAACATGACATAATCACAATATGAAAATACGAACACAACGTTTGTCAAAATCTCTGCAACGAAGGCAGATCTTGCTCACCAAACACCAACTTCAAAGTATCATTGTTCACGAAAATTGTACTCCAATATAGTTTCACAAGTGAATAAAGCTCAAAAGTATCTACCACAAAATTATTAATATCACACGTTCCAAATGAAATACTACTGTTGTTTTCTCCAGCAAAATGTCTCTCATTTCTCTCAAACCCTCCTCCGTGTTCACGAACTAAAATCTTTCACAAGCGGTATTTCCAACGGCTGCAAATGTTCACGAGTAACTAGAACTCCTTCAACGGACAGCTGCTCTTTAGCCAAGCCACATCATTCAACGGTGCAACGTTTTAGTTTTCGCAACGACGGCGACATTCAGCATACGCGATACTACGTAATTGGGACTTGGAAAGCTCCCGTGACCCCATGTTCTGAAATAAAATAAGAAAACACATATCTCCACTACTGTTTCGCGTATTATTTACCCGTTTTGTTCTGTCTAAGCCTGCTAATCTCTATAATTAACTATTTTTCGTGTCTCAAATTTCTGACATTATCCAACTCCTCATCATCGGGATCATCAACATAAAAATCAACACTTATAGTATGGTTTTAAGTCTACAATATTGCGTTTTGGGATAAATTTTCCTTGTCATATCAAGTATATACGAGCGATAATTCCTTTCAAAATTCAATACGGCTATATTCCATACAAAATAACTGTTGAAAACTCCTTCTGCTTGTCTGCTAACATTAAGTTACTTGTCAATACCAAATCGAAACGTTAAATTCTTCATCTCTAATTTTTTAAATTTCTAACTTCCTGAGCTTGCTTTAAAATCGTCTTCCGTGTAAATAATCAAAATTTTTCTACTTTTTTCCTTCTTATACCTCCAATATATAACTCCGTACCTGATAAAATACTATCATTTATCTCTTTGTCAACTTTTAACTGTACATCACTATCTGTGCGGGCTACGAAGGCACGACTTTCCTTTTTTACTGACAATAGATCGCAATGTAAGCGCAAATGACCATCTTCACACAATTTTTATTACTTATTTACACCTACTGGCTTGTTACCATGTTTTGAAAGTTGACACTTTTTTTCACTATTTCACAAATTAGAACTCTGTCTGTCACAATGACTTTTCGTTACCCAATTCACAAATACGTTATCTTAACGAAAATTACGCAAACTTACTGCTTTGATTTCATCACTCAAATTTCAACCCATACTTTTAACTGAAAACACATACATAACTATTACGTTAATTTTTTCTTGCGTGCGGACCAATAAAATCAATATTTAGTGTCTCAAAACTACATTCAATACGAACTTTGTCACCAAAATTTTCTTCTCATACTCTCAAAATTAAATTGCTGATAACCTTTTGCATTCATTAATATCATTGTATATTACTTTCCACCAGAACTGCCTGGCAATCGAAAAATTCATTATGTTGCATTCAAAATGACCGAATTTCAAAGAAGTACGAAAATAAGTTACCACTTTCCTGCTTCCTTGCAGCTAAAAGCACTGAAACCATCACATTGCTTCTCATTTTATACCATCATTAGCAGAATCCATCCGCATATCATTACTTAACCTAGAAGAAGTTTAATTACTAGAAGAACTTAAATTATCATTAACTACATCCGCAATTGTAGTATCGTTATTTTCGAAAAGGTTTACTCGCATGTAAAATATTCTGATTCTGAAACAAGATTGATAAGGAGTGGTACCAAAGCTCCTACTCAAATCACTGACTATTCTCCAAATTTCTGTGTCTGTCTACTGTTTTACTTAAACCTCATCTAATACAAATTCTGGAATACGTTAGCGAAAAACCGAACAAATGTAAATTTCCTTTGGGCTCTCAAAGAGGTGATCATTCTCTCAAACAGCACTATCTTTAGATATATCTGACGAAATATCAACACAAATATCACGACAACATTCCTACTTTTTAATATTGCAATTACACTGCTCAATTCTTTGCGACCAACGCGTACGGTTAACCTTTACTGTTAGATTTGTTATATGTAAAACGCAAAATGCACAAAAATTTCTAAAACAAAGAAAATAGTGTCTTTCAGAATAGCTGAACTATATACCTGCAAAAGAAATTTCCCTTTCGTACCCATAAATTACCTGGCAAACGACAGTCTCCATATCCAAATCACTAGCATACATTACCACACACAGACAAAAATATCATTATTCCCCTCAAAATCATCAAGCGTATTGCTCGAAGTCAAAACTTCTTTTCAATCTTTTTCTATTGAATTCTTTTTTTTTAAATAATTGAACCTCTTTCTATCTCTCTCTCAAAAGCTTACTTGTTTCGTACTCCGAAATCTCTTCATTTCCTTCATTAACATACCGGTTGTAGCAAAATCTTGAGCCTAAGCTCCCATATAAATTCAAATACATACAAAAACGATTCAATTTCATTATTTCTTTCTATTTGTTCCTATTTTATATTAACTACTATTGAACTTCACTTGGATTCGCCTGAATCCCAATATCTGTCATATTGTGTCCTCAATATTCTATTTCTCTCTTACCAAAAATACTTTCATTCAAATTAAATGACAAACTGGCTTCCTTTAGCCCATAAAACCAAATAGTACAATGTTTCCTCAAGTCTTTTAAAATATCATAATATCCATAAAAATGAAACGAAAGAAAACATCTAGCTACTTCCCTCAAAACTCAATTATTCTAATAAACAAGCATTACTCATTCCTGCTGAGCCCAATAAAAGCATAAGTCAACCTCAAAAATATTCATACACGGATACATAACGTAAGTAAAAAAAAAAGTAGATAATAAGCATATTCTATTTCAGTTTGTCGTTGCCATCTCTTCTTTGTTAGTACTGTCCCTAATCCTCTCAATTTAATCTATTTGTAAATCACTTAATACTGACTCTTCATTCAAATTGCTTGTTACCGTTCGGATATGTGGATTCCCAAAAATTATTTATCTTTTTGTTCCCTTGTACTAATTTGCATAAATAAAACTTGTCTTGAAAAACCTATTTGTTCTACTGAAGCTAGCCTTTGTATCTGATTGCTCGAGTGTCACTACATCAACAGTTCTATTCAACTTCTCAATTGACTCAAAAGATTATGAATTAGCATTAATTCCAACGTTCTTTTTTTACTTCTCATGTTATCATTTCTTTTCTACCCTCAACTTCTGTCGTCTACACAATCCAAAATAAATCCCTAACAGCATTCAACATCTACAAATACTCAGACAAAACCCAATCATGAAAGTAACGTGTACAAGTAGTAAATGATTTTAGGCACTAATGTAAATGAAGCTTTGACCTATGGTACATAAACGATAACCTTAAAATGACTTTCTTCCACATGAACAAAATGCATGTACGTCTCCCCAATATTAAATAGCATTCTCAGATTGTAAAGGTACAAAAATGGGCGTAATCAAAGTTAAGTTCAAAAACCTCTAGCTCAAAATCCAACAAGAATAGCAAAACCCAAAAAGATCCAAGCAAAAGCAAAATCCAAGCTAACTGAATCACGAATTCCATGCATGTCTCAATTTCATCTGATTTGAAAATAACTGAAAATGTTCTATCTCTGTATTTCTGTTGTGATGCTAAGAAAATACTGGTAAATTTTGAAATGATTCCCAACTTAAATTTACTGTAACGAAGACAGTATCGCGCATGTGCAACGACGGCACTCACTCGCATCGAGGCGAAATAAAACATGAAATATCACAAATAAAGTGTTAAATATTATTCTTTGTTATCTTACGTGAACTCGTCCCTCGTAGAAAACCGGAGTATATTTCCAAAAGATAAGCAATGCAAGCTGTACTCATGTCGCTCAGCGAAGAATGCTGATAAATGGCTTCTTTTTTTAAACAAATATTAAGCTGTAGGGTGGAAAGTTCAGATATTAGTTATTTGCACAATCATTTCATCAATAGTTAATACCATTCATCAATAGTTTTAACTGGCTATCGGTACGATTTTAGCGAAAGAAACATTCCCCAAAAAATGAAACAAAAACCAAATCCAATATAGCATGATTTTCAGCAACGGTGGCTGATTTATACAACAATTTCACTACTTTTCACACAATTTCTAATAAATTTTGACTATTTCCCCACAAAATTATGTACCTGACTCGTGGAAATGGTTAGTAATTTACCTCAGCAAACATGAACCCACTCGAAAATAAATATTCCTCACATTAAAATCCAATCACACAAAAATTTCCACTTACATTTTCACTTGCACCAATGATTTTAGACCGAATAATGGTTTAAAAATTATATTTACTGACTTACAACCTTTTGCTGACTGTATAGATAACCAAAAAACCGAAAAAAAAACCCCGAAGATCCTGTTCGTAACTGGAGGTATCGCCACATATGATGAGTCGTATATATTCCCTGCCGGCTCGGTCCTATATACACCACTGGTTCCTGTGCACAACGGTACGCGGTATCTAACTCTAGTGTATGCTCTGTGAGATGCACAAGATGGGAAAGAACTGGACAACGTTGTTGTTGCTTCCGTAGCTCTCGGGCCAATGTTATGCTCATTGCCTTCGAGCTATATATTTATTGCTCTAGCGAAGCTATGTGTACATAAGTCACATAAAGTCTACTTAACCTATGGTAAAGCCATGAAAGCTTCTCCTGAACTCCACTACGAAGACTCATATTCATCAATATGCTTATCATAATCCCCCAAAACATCTACATAATATCATACCCGTCACAAATCCATTGTTTTGTATCGAAAATTCAACCCATAGGCACCCAACTACCCCATTCTATGACTTAGCCTAAAAAAGTCGTTAATTCAGAAATGATATATAAATTGTTTATATAGCAAACTAATTAATCATGTCCAATTTACTACAAATAAAATCAGAAATAACAAGTAACCAAATACTTTTTAAAAATTACAAATTGAGTTTTTTAAATTCTAAAATGACAATCTGACAAGATTTTAACATTTTAAGTACCAAAAATCGCACAACTTAAATCCATCAACAAATTAAGCTAAATTAAAAAAATCTTGCAACGGTTTGAATTTTATTGCTTCTAAACCAAATTATAATGTTTCAAAATAACATCCGTCAGATGTTTGTTGAAGTAATTTGGGTTTTATGATTGCTATTAAAACTTCAAAAATAAAGATTCGTTTCCTTTATACATTTTGAAAAATTAAGTACTATTTTTATTTAAGACAAACAGCATTAATAATAACTAATAACACTCAACAAAACTGTAGAAAATACCGAGCAGTCTATTAGGTTTAAGTTTCGAAAAAAATCTAACAAATTAGATTCAATCAAGGATGATAAAAATTTAACCCAACTCAGAAGTTGGAAACCAATAGGTTCTTCGAATTTTGTCCGTTGGAACATGGCTCTATTTGTTAAGAATTCGAACCGAGCTCTAATTTCTTAAAATCCATGATAAATATATCGAGTACAAAAGTTAATAATATAATAGTTAACTTGGCACGTGACTTACGAACACTTTCTCCAACTGTATTGGCAGCTACGCGATTTAAACAATTTATATTCCATCACAAGCATCATGTAAACTGGATGGTTTTTTAAATGACAATTTAAATTAATGAATAAAATGTGTGTTCAGATAACTCTTTAATTTGGTGGCCCATGTAACCATATAATAACTTATTTGATTTTCCAACATCGAGACTTTTTTTAAATTATATTTTTTGATTAATCCTGTTTCTGTAATTGAAATTTAAGTTGCTTTTTTTGCATAGCAATAAAACGACTCCGACTCGTAGGATGTTAGTTACATTCCCAACTCTAATAAAACTACTCAAGTAAGACTGGTCAAGAAACGAGTCTCAAAATGCTAACTCCTCTCCAAAAGCAAGCGTTCAAGATCCTGTCCTATGAGTTCTTCTTTCTGCCCTCCCTTCCCATAAAATGGAACGCGAGTTACACTCATCTCGTAAAATTTCTCTCGCTTGCATGTCCCTTCTCGTTTTTCTCATCACCGCAGGAATGAGCTACGTCGTACTTTCACATTGTTTAATTCGTACTCGTCCAGAATTTAACATAGGAATGGTTACTCTGTACCTTATTGGAATAATTGCTGTGGGCGCTCCTCTCTGCATCATCTGGATAATTTTTTTTTTTTTTTTTTTTTTTTTTTTTTTTTCAGAACGCAATCTGAACTAATGCCGAGTGACAAGGTTACTCC
>LJIJ01004197.1:0-15643 GCA_001718145.1 Orchesella cincta
ATGAGTTGATATTTAAGTTGCTTTCTGAGTAATGAAAAATGGAAGCTAGGACTGAAGAACGAGACAAATGCTGGCTGAGACGTGTAGCTAAAGTTCAGATAAAAATGCAATACTTTCTCATAAAGATGACTCTTCAAGATTGACTAGAATTCCATTATAGTTCTCAATATTTATGTGGTACTGAATAGTGGAAACGAAAACTGAGATGCCCGGGTACACACTTATTTTCTATTCTTGACGACGACTCCAAATTCGCATTTACCTAATAGAGAGGCTAGTAAGTGTTGGTCATGTGTGGGAAAGGGCACAGAAAAACAAAAAAAGTTATTTAAATTAATCTGTGTTTTAAACGGCATTAGTAATGACTTGAATTTAGCTCAAGTGCAATACAAAAGCCCGCTTCAATGAATATCAAGAAATGTTTCTACACACCAGCTACTATTTTTATTAGTCATTTTTACGACTAAATAGGTGGGAGGTAGTTTAAACTCTATGCACTATGCCAGAAGTAAATTTCCACGCATGTATTTGAAGCAATTATATGGGTATATTAAAAGTCCAAATAAATGTGCTCGTACAATAATATTTTTAGTTAAGAACAAGTAAAATATGCAAAGCTGTTTATTGCAATGTATATAAATAAATTGAAATTTTACAAATCAAAGTTTGTGAACGTTTATAAAAAGAAATAGCAACGCAACAACTGTCCCTGCTTAAATTTAGCCGCAGGTATTCGGCTTACAAATCAACATGTTTTTGACTAGGATGCCAAGAACAAGGAGGTAGTTCTAATTTATGACTCCATATTTGTTGAGAAATAATAAATACACACGTAAAGGATACAGTCTTTACATACCAATCTGTTGAAATGAAAACAGCTAATATTCTTTCGACGACAACAGTTATTATTTCACATGAATTTTGGAACACATTCTGGTTCCGCACATAAGAAATGTTAGGACCTACCCGCAAAAAACATCAGTACTACAAGGAATCCACAGTTTTTCAAAACGGTTAATTGAAATGCCAGGAAACCTTCTTAAAGTAGGCAGAAACGGTTGCTCACAGAATTCAATAATAGTTATTAATATAGTTTTCCCTCTGTATTAACTTTTACGCCGTTCCGGTAAAATACAATTATTGAATTACTCACACGAGTAGGTGTTAAAGACTGATTCCAGTAGGTTCTGATAAGCAACCGAATTGTCAGCTACGAGTTATATTTGAAAAGTTATTCATGTTATCTGACTATTGCTCCATTCTAATAACTAAACAACTTTCGTTTGTAAACACAATAAAAGCAGGATATAGCTATAACGGGTAATGGAGCACTGTCATTTGGTCAGATGCTAGGCCCATGAAAACACAAACATCGAGAGTAAATCAGGCACTCTCCGCTAGGTCGTCGTAGTTCAACTTCCGCTCATTCAGTTTTGTTTACTATTTATTCCTCCGCTGATTTGTATGTAATATCCATTGCGAATGAAAACTTCTTGCGGAAAAGTTATTTTCTTAATAAATCACGCAATTATCTCATAATTCGTAGTATTTCTAAAGGTGAAGTGTACTGAAGAACCAGATAAGGTAAGTGCTCGCCAATATTATTAAGTCTAGATTATACAATTTTTGTAAAAATATTATCCATAAATATGATAATTTTGGCGAAAACAGATGCTTCATGTTTGTTCCCGGATGTACCACTGGAAATGGAAGGGGCCACCATGGTGCAGTGCATTTATTCAAGTTTCCACGAAAAGCTACGGCTGATACAAAAATGAATTGGGAAAGTAACATTCCAAAACGGGAAGATCGAAAATGGAATTTCAGCTCCTCACAACTGTGTCATCTTCACTTTGAGGACAAGTATATCGAAAAAGTTAAACGAGTGATGATGGGATCTGTCGTGATGGCTGAGGAGCCTCGTAAAACAATGGACTTTGCAACCTGACGCAGTCCCAACTATATTTTCTAACCGCAATGTTCCAAAATACTTCGATAAGAAGGTAGCTTCTCGCAGACCACCAAAAGATCGAACAACTAGTCCAATAATTCTTGATGATGCTCCAGTGGCAATTACTGAAGTTGAAGTCAGTACCTCTGCGTGCACTGGAAATGACGTTGTTTTGTCAACTTTCTTCAAGCTCTTCATCAAACTCCTTTGGCCACCAAGCTGGGTATTTCAAATCTCGAAAACTCCGTACGGATTTGTAATGTTGTTGAAGATAAAACAAGTAATGGGCTAACTTTCCATGTGGAAAAGTTTATCGAGGTAGTAGATATTTATGAGTTCTATGAGATATTTATCGAACTTTACACAGTAATATACTAATTGAAGTTTTTAAACAGGTGTACGAAATCATACATACGAGATTCGCATTCGTGGCAAAGCTGTCTCTGGTCCTTTTGATAACTTGCTTATTAAATCTGCGCTGGATTTGCAAAACATGATTTCCCAACTAACACAAATGGAACTTTGTCGAGGGCTCAGAATTGCAACATGTTTAAGAAGTGTGGCATCAGCCCATAAAATTTTAAACGTATGGTACTCCGACGAATGTGAACAATCAACATTGAACAACACGCCATGTATAAAAGTGCAGTGAACTAAAAGAAACACTTGTTAAAACTGCAGAATATGCTTTAAAAAGGAAACAAAATGCAAATTCCCGGAAAAGTCGCTCAAATTGGCTCTGAACAGAAAGAAGAATAAAGCATCACGTCTGAAAACTTGGAGGCTCCGCAAAAGAACTTAGAACTCAAATCATTACAGAAAAAGTTTTTGGAAAACTCAGAAACAAATTTGGAGAAAGGGATTGAAAAACTGGAAAACATTCCCGACCCGTTGAAGTTAGCCATGATTACTGCAGTGAGAAATGCGAAAGCAAAATCGAAAAAAGGTTACCGGTATACAGCCGACTGGTTAATGTATGCTCTTCTCCTAAAAGTTAAAAGTCCAAAGGGATATCGTCATGCGAGGGACACCAACATGATTTCCGCTTCCATCACCAGCTCATTTGTCAAAGACTAATAAGAGAATTCCCTTGCCAATTTTGGGTTTTCCGATTTCGTTTTTAATGTTTAGATTTTCCGGAGGAGGCATTTGCTTTTTCCTGGAAATGTGCTAGCTTAAAAAATGATATTGTGAAACTCGCTGACTGCTGCAGTTAGCTTGTGACGGTGCTACAACTAACAAATCCGCGTGGAAATTTCTTGGGATAAGCGGCGAGAATGGAAACGTTATCAACAAGGTAAAACAAGACTCCTACAAGTTTTTTACATATTTGAAATATTACTTACATTAATATATTACTGAATTTACAGATTGTGAATCCCGTTGATGAAAGTCGAAATGTGTATTTTTTCTCAGACATTCCACACATAATCAAGTGCGTCAGAAATCATTTGCATAAACAAGGCGAAGCTAAAGTACAGCAGTATTTATAATTTAATAATCAATTATAATTTACGAATATCTAGCTAACCAATTTATTTCAAAGTTTTCAGGAAAACGAGTTAGCTGGGGATTTTACAGAGCGCTATATGACACTGATAAAACACGGGATTTGCGCCTTGCACCAAAGCTAACGTATCTTCATATAAATCCAGGCCCGTTTCAGAAAATGGTCGTGTCTCATGCTGTACAGGTACTTGAACTAAAGTTGCTTTAATAAAATAGTCTATTTGAAACGCTTGCTGTAGAATTTAAAATGGTTATAATTTATTTTAGGTTTTCAGCTCTACTGTTTCAATTGCTATAAAGTTTTATAGAGACGTATGCAAAAATGAATTCTTTAAGGGGTCCGAAGGGACTGAAGAGTTCACGAAAACCCTTAATGATGTGTTCGATGCCTGTAACGCTAGAGCCAAACGAGAAGGAATTCGACCATTGGATAAAAAATTTATGGTTCGTAGTTGTATAATTTGTAATAACTTGTACAGGTTTTAAAAGACGTATTTATTCTTTAGGCTAATTCAAAATTTCCAGTCCAATTTATGTCAATCGGATACCTTCGCTTCTGATTTAACACTGGCATCAATACGTGTAACCCTACGTTCAATTTTGGATGTCATTATTTATCTGTGTAACGAGCTTGGATTTGACTACGTTTTGACGGGTAAATTTAACCAGGACTGCCTGGAGGTAAAATCCTGAAAAATCCAAATTACAACGTAAATTTATAACCAACTTCAGAAAGAGGCTTTTGTTTGCAGAAGTTTTTTGGACTTGTGAGATCGTTTGGTGGAGACAATAGCCATCCAACAGCTACATCATTTTCTCACATTTTCAGACTCCTTTCAATTTATTGTCCTACGTCTACAATAATTAAGGGAAATGTTCGTACCAATGAGGAGACTTCCGGTGCTGTTACTTCATACGTGGAAACGTTAAATGAACTTCGTTTGACAGCTCAGGAGAAAAATAAGAAAGTTCGCAGTGACCTTGAGGACTTGGTACTGGAGAAGATCATGTATTCAGAAAACGAGGCGCAGTTTGTTAATGAGCAATTCAACGACAATCAAGATCACAGTTATGGAATTTCCAAGCACTCGTTGTATAATATATAATTTGACAGGCTTCGTTGTCTACAAAGCTAAAAGTTTCACAAAATGTCTAAAATGTTTGGATATGCTGGAAGATGATAATCCGATAGGAAGCGACATGACGCTCACCGCTATGAAGGATTTAGGAGGACTGAAGTATCCATGTCGAGAGCTTTTTGTTATAATTCAAAATATGGTTGAACCTGAGCTTTTGAATCACATTCAAACTCAGCATGCAGATTCTGACTTTGTACAATTTTTTTGAAAAACTTGGTGCTTGAATGCTTTTGGAATTGGTTGTTGTGAAGAGCACAGTGTGCCACTATTATCTAATTTGGTTATTTACTATGTCACGATTAGATTGTGGTTCCATTCAAGAAACAAGAACCGTGAGGAACTGAAAAGTGGTACTAAAACAAAGAACAAAATGAAAGAGGGTAAACTTGCTTAGGTTTCAAGTAGGTTTACTGTTTAGAAGTAGTCTTCCATTGAAACAACTGTTTACCGTTGAATTTTGTACTTAATATTAATTATAATTAATACTGGAAGTTAAAAGAAATATACGCATTGATGAGTTTATACGGGCAATCAAAGCTACTGTATTTGCATATGAGCGAAAGTTCATACAACACCTTCTGGTGTGCAAGCGAAGCACTATCATAACAAAATGATTTCATGAATTTTCGGCAATGCGGCATACCCGTGTATGGCTATATCCCCCCCTGATGTATAGATACCCAGGCCGTATAAGCAGCACGCAAAGCTCTGCAATGTTGTTGATAGAGCAAAGGTTGAGTTTATGTGGAGCGACTGTAAAACACAGCAGTCTCACTCTCTACTTTTGCACACTTAAAATATGCAAGTTTTCTGTCTGTCCTGCCGCTGCGGATAAGACAAATCAACGTAGATACTGAAACCATTACTTTTTTGCAACTAGTGAAGTTCTTCTATGATACAGTATTTTGTGTTAGTAGGCATAAATGAAAATTTGAATAAAAAATATTCACCATTTTGATTCAATGGACATTTGCGACTTTAAAGCAAATAATATGGAAAAATACGAATTTTCTTTTATTAATTACGATTTGCCAATTACAAAACATCAGCAAAATATTGCATTTATTGGATTGAATGAAACTGTTTCCAGCCAGCTTTATTCTTGCGTATCAGGATGAATTCAAAATTGCTAGCTGATGTTGAATGCATGTACAGGCACATAATGCATAATGCAGCTGAGCATTCTGAGCAGAAACTTGTTGTTTTGCCACCGGTCCGTCGACGAGTTATCACTGCAGAAAATAATTACAGTTTACATTAATTTGCTGACGATATTGCAATAAAGGTGTGACCCTAACTAAGGTTCACTATGTCCAATCCAGTTTTGAAGGCTCAATTTTCTCCACAAAACACGGATGAGCAGGTAACCGTTTTATGTTGTGTGTGTTTCGAACCAGTAATGTCTTCCACCTCCAATAGTTCGTTCCAGATCTGGAATTACAGAAAAACTTGAAAACTTCTGCTTTTCACGTTGGGAAGGACTACAACTCCATCAAAAGCATATTTCCATTCTGCAACAAATGCGAAGTGAACATCCAGCATTGTTGGGAATTTCAGCAAAATATGACAAAGCAACCGCAGGAATTCAGGGTATCAAAAACCAGTACGGTACCGGTCCTGTCCACGTCGAGGTGGATGCTAATTCCACACCGACATTTCAAGTGACAATGCTAATTTGGAACAAGAAACTGAGTAAGACTATAAATTCTACAAATAAAAGTGTTGGGTTTTCACAACATTCGAATAAATTTGCTCTTGTAGGAAGGAAACTGAGAATCATAATGGAACCATGGCGAATAATGACCGTAGTGTCGTTCTTCCGCTGAGGGTAAGAAAACTAGTAACGAATTGATTTTTCTTGATTGAACGTATTCAATATATTATAATGAAAGGTAATCGTTATATTTTTTAGGGAACCGCATGGATCAGAATCTACCCATCGCAGTGGTTGCTCCACAGGCAAGACAAAAAGGTGGTGTAATTAGCCAAGTGGATGTAACGGCGCAAAATCAAATTGAGTTACTGAGATTGTATGCATTATCGAAAATCGAGGAAGAAATGTAACTGCAACAAATCAGGAGAGAATGCAGCTGCAGAAAGTCAGGGAGGAGAAATTACAACACACGACAAAGTGAAGTCACAGCTCTTTCAGGTCGAATTCCGTTAAATTCAACTCGTGGACGTCGTCGTAATTATTTTCCAATTGTTAACATGTTATGGATTATTTTTAAATCAATTTCTCATGCGTATAAACTGTTTACTTTATTTCCTAAAATGTAGGTCGTTATCCCTCACCAGATTACGTCAGATATCTGGGTTGCGTTGAGTTAAGGGAGCACTTTGAGTTCTCATGTTATTATTGAAAGGTATATGTAGATATCAGAGCTTCCCTCATGGCCTCTGGAGGTATCACTGACACATTCATGGTGATGTGGTCAAATCGAAATTCCATTTTGTGTATGAATGTTTTTAATTCCTTCGTTACATAATATCTTTTACTTTTCTTTAAACACACATGGCTAGTGATTTTAGATGTTAAAAATTTATAAATGTTTTGATCATGGCGTTTGAATAATTTTTATAAATCGTGACGTTTGCTTCAATTCCAGCTAAACTGGCTTTTTAATTCCTATAAAGAAAAATGAATTACCTAAATGGGGTTTATACGTTAAAATTGACATTTAAAACTTTTTGGAAATAGGAACATTTTATGATATGTCGTTGTATTTTTAATGAATTGAATGTTTCATATAAGTTTTTGGTTTAAAGAGTTTCATTCCATGACAAATTTTATATTGTAACACGGATATTTTTAACAGGATATTTGTAAATATCTATTTTCATTTATTTGCTCTACTCGAAATAAATATTAAGGAAATACAAGTATCTTCAGTTTTGGAATCATTTATTTGAGAAGAAGATAACTTGTTTAAAGCCTGGTTTGTTTGATAGATACATCTTAATTGTCAACAATGAGTTTGTAGATAATGAAGCTATTTAGATTATTGATATTTGGTTTTGGTTTGAGGTAATTTTTAACTGAAGATTTAATGAATAAAACTACTCAATCCAACCTTTTCTTGTTAATCTTAAACGACAAAGTGCTTTAATTAAGTACTACAACATTATTTCGTTCAATTTATATCGTTTCTAGTTTCTATGCTAATTTGATATTTGGTTCAATTACAACTGTTTTAATTTTCTATTTTATGGTAAAAAAACGATAAATCAAACAAACATGTTTTAATCAACTAAATTTTATAAACTGAAATTAATTAAAGTTCTTGTATATACGGAAATAAAATGTTATTCTGGAAAGGATTTACAAGTAAGTTGTTTAAGGTTAGCAGACATTTATTAAAAAATCCATTTCGGTATAAATTGCGTTTTTGTTTTTTGAACGGACAAGCGAAAATTGGGCCAAATAGAATTATAAACTTTTTTGTTCACAAGTGAATTTTTCTCAGTAGTTGAGAGTGCGGCGTCTTTGTTGTTTGTATTAATGTAAGGTATACTTTAGTCCTTGCCTAAAAATTTGGTAAAAGTGTTCTCCAAACTGCAACAAAAAATCATTCAAATCCACAAAATTGGAGTTTTCTACGTGTTCCCATTGCCTTTTGAATGGAGTTTCTTAGGGACTCACGTTACCCAAGTTCACTCCTTCACGCGTAGGCTACCTTTCCTGATTCTCATGACATTTTGTGGAATTCTTTCTTCGGCAAGCGCTTACGTCAACTTCACTCACCATTGGATTCACAAACGACCTCACTTTAACCTTGGCATAGTCGTAATGCACTTTGAATCTTCAGTATCCTTGGGAGCTGGAGTTGCAGCCCCAATTTGTTTGTTTCTAAACAGGAATTCCACAGCAGGAGTGAATAAACTTCTTCATTTGACAGCTGAACTGCATAAAAGTAAGCACAAAAAACTAATTAACCTATTTTATTATTGAATTTAATTGCCATGTTTTTATAAAAATTTCAGAATACAAATACAAAGACCGAGTGGAAATATTTGAAGTGATTTTGCTTCTCCTCATGCTAGCTCGAAATTTAAACAATGAATGCTTTGTGTTTGATTAATGGATTCGTATGCATAAGCTTGAATTGAGCAAGGATGCATGATGAAATGATTTATTGAACAAAGCAAACCCGACAAAACGGTGTATTTAATGGCATTGAAAACACAGTCTCATGAGAAATCGCAGCGGGCTCAATCAGTTTAATCCCAGGTGGATGCAATAATATCTATCCAACCAAACCAAAAGTGATTTTGCTGCTGGTTGGTAGAGCTTGTTTCTTGCCAATTTTCTGTTAGTTTTTTCACGCATTTGTAGTGTTATCTTGCATTGATAAGGATGTCAGCGACGGAGTTGGGAGGTTCCGATAAAAACGGTGGTTGTGATGATCAAGGTGAGGGTTTGAAGGGCCGAGGATTCTACAAAGATAAACCTGAGTGGAAGGACGTCAGACCTATCGATTCTGTGGATGGGGATGATGGAGATGAGCCAGTTGTGTCGATTACCTACTCAGACAAATGTAAGTTAACTTGCTTTCGTTGTTTAAAAACTAATGTAGGTCGTGTGGGGCTGAAATTAAAGGGGTTTTCTTGTTTTTATAGTTAAAGACGTCTTCAGCTATGTCTGGGCCGTGATAAGTTCTGGAGAGCTGTCACCTCGAGTTTTGGACTTGACTAGGATGCGATCAAGTTGGACGCTGCAAACTTCACGGTTTGGCAGTTGAGGTAATATAAATGGTCATCAATTTATGAGGTGGTCTCTTCAATCAGCTGATTTTTATTAATTTTCTGTTGCTTTCAGACGTGACGTTCTCCAGGCTCTGAAAATTCCTCATCTTTCACTGAAGCTGGACTAGGCCCTGATTTCGAGAAGGAGTTTGAACTCAACTCCGAAATCCTCAAGGATCATCCCAAAAACTACCAGCCTTGGCAGCACGAGAAAGCCCTGCTCTCCTGGGCGATTGGGTACCAAGAGGAGGTGGGACTGGACCAAGTTCAGGTCACCAACGCCAAAATCCTGGAACCCATTTTGGAACGGGAGCTCAAGCTGACGGAGCTAATGCTGGGTGCCGACCCAAAAACTATCATGCCTGGCAACACCGCCAATGGGTTTTGGGAGTTTTTAAGGGATTCTTCCCAAGCCTCGCTGGGGAGGAGCTGGCCTTCGTCAAAACTCTGTTGGAAAACGACGTGAGGAACAACTCCGCCTGGAATCAGCGCTACTTCGTATTTCTCGACCTGTTCGGAAACTTTTCCGAGGAAGCTCTTGCCAAAGAAGTCGCTGAAACTTGGGAGTTCGTCAATGCAGCGCTCCGGAATGAAAGTTCTTGGAGTTATTTACGAGGGTAAAAAGGAAAATAATCTTAATTTATCCAGATAAACTTTTACTCATATTTTTTCTTTGTGTTTTTAGCATCATCAATCTCGCCGACCCGGACTTCCGGATGAGTCTTCAAAAGGAAGTGCTTTCCATGTGCAAGCCTTTGTTGAAAATCGCGGAAAGTGTTCCAATGACTGCGCTTTATGTGGATCTCATTGATGAGCTGCTCAGCGCTGGAGAGGACGCCTACATCAAGGACTACGGGGAGGCTATTAGCGTAAGTTTTCATAAGATAACAATACCTTGCTCATTTTACATACTAATTTTTTTTTCAAAAGGCACTGGATAATTTAACCAGCATCGATCCGATCCGGGCTCTTTATTGGGAATTCGTGAAGCGAAAGTTCATGGCTGCTCATGCTGAAATAGCCGAGCAGAAAGGTTGTTGCCTGTCATCTTGATTGATATAGTTGAATATTTTCTTGTCTTTTGAATAAAAAAGTTTGTTTTGCTACCAAACGTTTATTTATTGTCATTTAATTTATACTATTTATTAGCTAACCACATTGACATTCATTTTAGAAATAGGCTGACTACAAATTTCAATTAGCAATCCACTTTCTGTTACAATAATTTTCAAAGTTTAGTTTGCATTGGCGACTGGGAAGAACGGCATGTTCCGATGATGATTTTGGTGGCGAGTTCCAAGTTACCGTTACAGCAACCTTTGACATGTGCTCGAACCTGTGGGGAAAGTAAATTAACATCCTTATCATTGTAAATTAGTAAAGCATGAATGAATGTAGCTCATCTTACTGCCAAATAGTACTCGACATCAATAAATCCGCATTTTCCTCCCAATTTTGTTGGGGTCACAACTCCCAGCGGCGGAACTACCAGCTCACCCCTCCAAATCTCATTATCCCCGGACTTTGGCCGGCTTTGACTCTTCTGACTCCACCAGGAAGGGGAGTTATGTGCTTCCTCATCTTTCCTTGCGCTTGAAGCGTCGACACTCCACCAACTCGGCTGAGATATCGTCAATCTTCTTTCCACTCAAGTTCTTAACGTCCACCTCAAAATTGACTGTTTCTTCCGGGCAAATAACCTTGTTTGGTGTCCTCACCCGAAGTGTCAGAGGCTTACTCTTGCAACCGAATCCAAAGCAGAAGAAGGACCAGGATTTCATGAAGATTTTGCTCTCAACATTTTCTCCAGGTTGGGAAGCTTCCGGCATGGAGCTCAAGTCGAGGTGGCCGGTAATGGCGATGTTCTTTTTAGACGAGATCATTTTTGGCTTCCTGTTGCACGCCCAGTTCAAGCTTATAGGCGACGCGACCTCGACCCCGGTGAAAGGTGGAAAGGAGAGAAGATGGAAGGTTAAAGTTGAAGGGGTAAGATGCTTCACCCTCTTCCAGCAGCAGATCTTGTTTTCCATCCCAAGAGAAAGTTTTCAATGTTCAAAAGGGTTTCCGAGCTGGTGTAAATGTGGGTGTGATACTCTCGCTCGGTGCGGCTCTTAGATCGGGAGTGGTAAAGGCTGCCGTGCCACTGCCGCTGGTTCGGGTCCGGGGTGGTTTGCGTCTGCTCGAGAATCTTGACAGTGGCTTCTCCTTTCAGGTTCAGGTAGATTCCTGTGGATTAGAATTAGTTGGGAATTGGAAATTACCAAAATATTTGCTGAAAACATCATGAAATTCAGTTCATCTCACCTTTGCTTCGTATTGCCCGTCTATTACTTTCAGGATGACTCTACCCGTCACCGTTTCTCCAGGCAAGTATTCCAGCTTGTCTGGAACCACGTCAAATGTTTGCACCGACATGATCAAGATAAAACTTATGATTTGGATGCAAAAATTTCAGGTATTAATTAAAAATTGATTGGTCATAAAACTTTTAAAGGAAATTAGATTCCCATGAATTTAATAGAAAATATTTTTTGAAAAATAAATTATATTATAGATTGGATTTTCGTTTCTATGGTTGTTTGGCTAACATGGAACCTGAGAAAGCTTAAAGTACTCCCAATTTTTAACTACCAATTGGGCGTAACACGTGTTGGCCTCGTTTTTATCAGACTTGACACCGCCCATACCCATTTAAAGTTGCTTTGAATGTTTTAGTATAATAGCTTCAAAATCAATTTTATCCCGATTGGAAGTTTGTTGTGTCGATTTCCTGATTGAAATTGAGAAAAATGGGTTAACAAGGTGCTGTTCGAGACAGTCTTATTCAAACTTCGCGTTACATCACATCTTTCAAACAGGTTTACCTGAAAAATATTTTTAAATGGGTTTCGGGGAAGCGTACATAAACTTGCAAATTCTTTTCCAACGCATTTTTGACATGCCATTTATCTATGACATTAAAAATGAGCAAATCATTTCAAATCCAAAGCTGAGAAATCCCTCTGAAATATCAATTTGGCACCTTAGTAAGTATGGGGTTATATTCATATTAATTTACTCCGTTTACCAATGCATTGGAATCAATCGACAATTTCAAGAGAGCGGGATCATCAACCCTGAACAAGCTATCGTTTACTCAACTACTTTGGCATTAACAATACAAGCTCTCGTTACTATTTATACAATGGAAAGACATCCAGACGGATTTGTGTATATTATCACAGAAATTCTGAAACTCGGAAGGGTAAAGCATCGTGGATGGCCAAATTCTGAGAGACTCCCTGATTTTCAAGAGCTAATGTGTTATGGCTCAGCTTTGGTAATGCCAATTGTTCCTCTTCTTGGCGGAATCTATCCATTAGTGAGGTCGCTAGATCCTATTAATATCGAGCTAAATGGCGTACTTCCGGAATTACCAAGACGAATTCTAGCTTCAGCTTTGTATGGTGCTTTAATCTTGTTCGCTGGCAGTTCCGTTGCTACTTTTTCTCTGGCTTATATTGGCAGCTTGTTACATTTTCGAGAAAGAAACTGAGAATAACTTACAGCAGAGCATGGGAAAATCCTTCAAAATTAGACCAAATCAGATTGAGTGTGTCATTCAAACGCTGCTATATTCTGTTTTTCTTTTATGGCAGCGTTTCTTTAAAAAGAAAGGGAATATGGTAAACCCTCTTAAACATAGCGACAAATTATTTAAAACACCATCAATACATAGGTTTGATTTAATCATGCAACGTCACAAACATCTGCATCTGTTGATGGAAGCTAGTAATAAAAATGTGGAAATTTTTATTCCAACATTGGCAGTAGTAGGAATGCTAATATGCATAACACTCAACTATGCATTCTTAGCTATGTACGATAAACCAGAATTTGTAATTTTTATTCCAGGGATGATCTTGTGTTTCTTCAGCGTTAACATTCTAATTCTCTTTTTATGCAAGCATGCATCACTGCCGATAATTTATACTACGGAGACTATTCGTTTTTGGAAAGGGGAAGTTGTTGGGAAGCTTGACAGATGTGTATTGCGAAGTAGCAGAGCTTTTGGATTTACATTTGGATCATTTTTCGATGTGAAAAAAGAAACAGCTTTGAAATGAATGATATAATATTGATGCAACAATTTCACTTCTGCTTGGGAAGGGTTAGGTTTCAAGTTTTTTTTTCTTATGCAAACATAAAAAACTGATTATAAATTTGGAATAAATAAAACACACACTTTATCTCAATTCTCTGGTTTAATATTTGTTTACGTGGAAACAATGTTGTGGGAATCGAAATTAAGTTTTTTCCTTCCAATAATCCACTTGAAATCAATTTTTAAATTATATTTTACAGAGTTGATTGTTTACTCTAAACTGAAATTAACTTTATATTGTAGTTTACAGAGTTGGTTGCTTTGGATTATAAAGCTCTCATAAATATTTTTGGCAATTTAATTTTCGGGCTTATGGGACAAGCAAAACCTTATTGGTTTAAACTAAACTTGATGTTGATGTCATGTAAATGTTTAGGTCCTGATTTTGTTGTTTGACTTATGTTTGTATGTTTTACACCAACAAGTGTACAAACGCTTTATCTAGAACTGGTTTGAATAAGCTTTAATGGAAATACTCTTAATGAAAAGGCTAATGAGAATTGGTAAAATGATTATTATTAATATTATACTCATACGTTTATACAAATTGTTAATTACAGGTTTAAAATAATCTCATACAGGGTTTACCAAACCGTTATATATTGAGCTAGTCTGTTAGTATGTTTAGTAATAGTTTAGTTTAGCTATATCAAATACTCGCCGGTAAATTATTACTTTAAGCTGGTTTTGTCTGTGACGCGGTTGTAAGAATACATTTTTACACATTACTCGCAAAAGGCGAATGAGCGTATTGTGTAAATAAAGAAAGGTTTTACCTAAAGGTCTCTTTTTATTGCCGATATATTCTCAATAAGTTGAAAAGTGGATGAAGCTCTGGTAAGATCCTAAAACTGTTGCAGAAACCGTTTAATAAAAACAGTTGGATTTCAAGTCAGGAACAATTCTATTTTTTTATTGAAAGTAATTACGAATTGATATCGCATGCTTCAAATGCTTTACTTTTACAAAATGACAGCGGGATAAAGAAAATGTACCCTATGCAGGATGAGAAACACGGTAAATTTAATAGCTAATTTTTAATACAAATTGGTAAAAGGATGCAGGAACTTATTTGGCAAGATTTGCAACTGATAAATATCCATAACGCCAAAGGGAATTCCACGATTATATTCAGATGGAATACTTCATTAAACTACTTGGAAAAAATGAAAATATGGCAGTTATTATGCCAGCAGTGGATTTGCAAGAGATCCATTATAAAGCTAGCAAACTGGAGGAGACAAGAATCTCATTTGGGAAGGATTTTGTTCATGAATCAGAGACCTTAACATACATTATGATGTACCAAACTTTGTGGGAGACCTGATAAGACCACTCCCAGACTATGGGGTAATGTAGCATCCCCATAATTTGTATGGAATTAGAATATTTTCTTTCGCAGAAGTTGCGTCATTTGCTCCGTTTCTTGGTATAACTTGTAGATCAAAATTCAGCACAAAGCAGTCATGCAGATTGTGTTTAAATGAGCATACTGAAAGGCATTGATTCGACATTCACGTTATAACCTTGGGCTAAAAAATTCTGATGGGCTGATGCTTGGTCAACCAAGGAGACCCTTTACGAACAAAACGCAGAGCTGTTAAAATTACATTCTTTTGGAGTTGAAGTTACAAATTACAAAATTACTTCTCCAAAAATCTGCTTGAAAATTACAAAATACAAAATTTTTTTTTGCCAAACCTGCTTGAAAATTACAAATTACAAAGTTACTTCCCTAAAATCGTTCTTGAAAATTACAATTACAAGTTACATTTATAAATTTCGGCTCCCAAAATTACAATTACAAACATTACAATTTTAATTTTTAATTTGTAATTGTAACTTGTAATTTTGTGTTCAATTTTAAATAGAATAACGAAAAATTGAAAGTCGTTTTCATAATCTAAAGCATTTTGCAACAGAATTTTTAACTTTTAACTATTTATTAAGGTTTTGAAGCCTATTCTTGTGAGTTTTTAGCGATCGAGATGAATTGCACTGAAAATTACATTTTACTAAAAGTTACATTATTAAAAATCCACTTTCAAAATTACAATTTCAAGTTACTTTTTGACAATCAAAGTCTTAAAATTACAAATTACTTTTGGAAAACGAAAGGCTGAAATTACAAGTTACAAATTATGTAATTTGTAA
>LJIJ01004198.1:0-15642 GCA_001718145.1 Orchesella cincta
AGCAGTTTTGCATTGATCAAGTTTTACTCACAAACAAACATTTCCGTACTCAAGACAGGTTACACGCTGTAATACAAGAAGCTAGTATTAAATCGCTAGTACTATAACACATGATAGAAAAGTTGTCTTATGTGAATGACAATGTCGTAAAAGAAATCTTTTCCGCAAAACGTAAAAAAACAAGGATAAATCTATAACTACCTTACACTTGAGAGTGTGGAAGCAGAATTATCAATCTACAGTCACAGTCGAGCTAAATTATCTTAAGACACATCTCTTGCAGGGATAGAGAGGGTTGCAGGACGCGTAAGTTAGCGACGTCCGACAACGTAAAGTTACCGACTGCCGACCACCGACCGCCGACTACGTAAAGCCGACTGCCGACACCCGACTCCCGACTACGTAAAGTTACCCGACTGCCCGACCACCCGACTCCCGACTACGTAAAGTTACCCGACTGCCCGACGCCCGACTCCCGACTACGTAAAGTTACCCGACTGCCCGACCACCCGACTCCCGACTACGTAAAGTTACCCGACTGCCCGACCGCCGACTTCGTAAAGTTACCCGACTGTCCGACTATGAAGATTATTATAATTATGATAAATTTTGTGACAGTTGTCGCCGCTCAAAGTGAACTAGAGGAAGCCTTAATCAATAATGCGCTCAAGCAGAGAGCAGGGACAGGGAAAAATCTCCCATTATTTGTTTCCTCAAAACAGTTAACGATGTATGCATGCTTTCACTAAATTTTGTGACTGTTTGAAGAATTGCAATTTCTAAATGTTGACGTACTCCATCTGAATTTTAATTAATTTTTGGTATTAAGCGGATGAATGATATGAACAGCCTACTGCATTGGAAAGTACAAACGACTGCCAAAAACATTTTTTACTCGTTAAAAAATTGTGCCGAACTGGAGGCTCTTCGACAGAACTTCAATGTAATTAAAAATCACATTCCAAACCTGTTCGTCCTTCGATAATATTTTAACTTTCATATCACTTGATCGTACTTGGAAGCCTGACTTGCTATTTGATCACCTGTATCGGAATTCTACTCCGTGGGTATCCCCAGATCTACTTCCTGGCGTGTGTTCTCATGATTAGAGCTGTTCAGAAGATGTGTTTATGAAGGCTGAGATATGAATATAAATATGTGCCTAAAAACGGCAAGGGTTTGAAGGGTTTCAAAAAATTTGTTCAGGGACTCAGTTCTAGTCTACTTGTGCAACTGGTTTACCCCAAAGCTATTCATGAAATGAAGCTTGCGTTGAACGAAGCTGGTGGACGAGTGTCTATTTTTACTCTAATGGAATACGCGGTGAAAAATTGGAGTACTATATGCTACGGATTCAGCTCTATCAATTAGATAACACTGGCAAAGGATATATCACTAAAAAGGTTAACATCGGCTATAAGTAGATCATTTAGTTTTAAATCTAATAAATCCATTTATTCTATATGTACTGATTCTACAGGTACTGATTTTATACATTTGTCGCAAGCTGGAAACGGAGAACTGGTATTGGAATACTAACGGAAAGGATGAGTTTCCACTGAAATTTTTTTATTTTGAATTCGTCGTTTCAGAAATATGTTTCGTTTTGGATCCGCATAGAACAAACAAATTTAGAATAGTCAAGTTGCTCGATTCCTGATACCTGCCCGATTCTAGACCAGGTGTTATAAATGAATAAAACTGAATAAGATCTGTAATTGAATTAAAAAAACAAGTATTAATAGCTAATATTATTTTTCAGAACGACTCATGTTTAGCAAATTCATTCAAAAAATGGCTGCGTTTATGGTGATGTACGAAGATGGCAATGAGTGTATTTCCGTTGCATCCTTCTGCGAGTGTGAATTTCATTTCAAAATCAAAGTTATGAATATATACTACTCATGACATGATCCATACAAACACGATGTTCATCTTTTTTAGAACGTTTCCTGCACTTTCTGAAAACTTATTGGGCAATGGTGTGAGAGGGCAACTTAGGACATATTTCTTTATCGCCTAGTTCAAATATACGGTGATCCGGAATTAGACAAAGAAAAAAATCAGTTTTGAAACTTATATGGACATCACATTTGCATTTGAAAACTGGAAATATAGCTTCTCATCAATATGGTACTTCTTCCGGGTGCTGGATGTCGACGATAAAAGATATCTGGACCAAATGGATTTACAGTTTCACTATAGGGTCAATGCAAAGTTGGTTGTTGAAATAGAAAAGGTTTATACCATTTTCTAAACAGTTTTATTTTTTGCTAATGCAGGACGTTAAAGACTATGTGGAACAGAAAACAGGCATATATTGATATAAGAACATGAACAACAACGATTTGCCAATTTCAAAGGTATTCAAGCTCAGATCTGCTAGCAGGAGAAAAAGGACTGAACCATATCACTATAGCTTAACTCTTGTAAAACCCCCATATTATATGCATTGATGAATGAAATGCATTAAATAGGTATACAATGCATATGAGTTGCAATGAAAAACTTTACGCATGGTTATGGATACATACCTAGACACATACATAACATTCATATTTTTGGGCAGCAACCTACGCAATGGAGACACGTTGATTAGTGGACGTTGCCCAGAGTTAAGAAACTCAGAATGATTTTTTCAACATGTAATAATTTATTTGTCATACATAATTACACAGTAGTTCATTATTATAGCGCAGTAAGTACATACCATCAAAATGTGCTTATAATTTCATTTCAGCGTACGAACAAGTCTTGTTTGATTTTTCAAACGAAAGTTACACAAATCCTTCAAAAACTTTTAGGCTAAATACTGCCTTTTTGAAATTACATCATTACATCTTAATGTGTCAACAGCAGTTAAAAGAAACTAACAATACAAAAAACAATTTTTAAGTAATACATACTACATCATATATTTAAATGTAATAAATAAATCAAATATCGTAAACAATCCTTTTAAAAATCATTAGTCATATACGTAGGACACTGTATTCTCCAAACTACAGGATATTGGAAATTTTACAAAATCAATTGTAAAACTTTTTAAAACGGAACTGTGGATACTACAAACGAATTTTACATAACTTCAATATAATATAGCAATATATCTTCAAAAATCTATACTTAAGTTTATTTATTCAAATTGCAACTGCAGAACTGATAAGGACATTTGCAAAGGTTGGCATCAATATTATAATTTAAACATCAGGGTCGATCGAAGCATTTCCTTTCTTAATGCGTTTTCTCACTTCATTTCTAATGTATGCCTCACGAAGCTTGTTATATTTGGAGCACGTGAACTTTAAAACAAAATATCCAACCAAAGCAACTTGAAGTAACACAATCAAAGAGAGAATCCAGTAAACATCCCCTGATAGCTGACACATTACCGTGTCAGAGCGACCTCCCCTTACTAGTGGAATATTTGGAACAGCAAGCAAGGCAGTGAGTTGGATGTGTGCCATACGTTGTCTATAACCAACTATAACAATACTAATAAAGCATAGTATATTACTTGGGAGACCCCAAATGGGAAATTGGTATGACACCCAGGTGGGGTCTTCCTCGACGTCAGCAGGTCTCCAAGCTTCATCTACGACATCATTACTTGTAAACTTTGTGTCCAAGAGTTCCCCCATGTGTAGAGGCACCCAATCACGATTGATTAAACTCATCTGAATAGGCAGGATGTGATTAATCGTGAAAGCCGCAAGCTGTTTATCGCAAATCACTCGTTGTGATTTAGCAACAATGCGGGACTTGTACATAAGACTACAGCCGCACCCTAGTGTAACTTTAATTGCACCTATTGGAAAGTTATGAGTGACTGGGTACTCAAGATCGTCGCATTTGACCTTTGCACCCGAAAAAGGTAGATGAACAACCACGATGGAGTCGTCATCCAGTTGGGTGTACGAGAGACGCTTACCCTTTCTGCAAGTCAGGGGGCAAGCGTCAGCAATTTCCTTGCTGTTGCCACCTCCTAATGCCGTCATCAAACAGTAGTTCCTGGGCACGTCGGCATTGGCTTCCTGCAAATAAAAAATATACATTTTGTTACGTGGGAAAAGAAACTAAAAACTGAAGTGAAAACTACAACAAAAATGCCGCAAATGTTACTGAAAACCGAGGTGTCAACTACTACAAAAATGTCAACAAAGTTACTAAAAACTGAGGTGTCAACTACTACAAAAATGTCAACAAAGTTACTAAAAACTGAAATGTCAACTACTACAAAAGTGCCAACAAAGTTACTAAAAACTGAGGTGTCAACTACTACAAAAATGTCAACAAAGTTACTAAAAACTGAAATGTCAACTACTACAAAAGTGCCAACAAAGTTACTAAAAACTGAAGTGTCAACTACTACAAAAATGCCAACAAGGTTACTAAAAACTGAGATGTCAACTACTACAAAAATGCCAACAAAAACTGAAGTGTCAACTACAAAAATGCCGAAAATGTTGTTAAAAAATAACATCAAGCTAAAAATGAGAATTAAGAACTAACGTACCTCAGGTAACTTGCACAATGTCGTTTCATCTTTCTTGCAGCTGTCCTCGTCGAGTTGTGTCACAGGAAAAATTGCACCATTGAAAGTATCTCGCACCAACAACCCACTTTCAATGCCCATGTCGCATGTTGAGTCGTGGTACGCGAAGCCAAAAGATTTTAACTGAAAAAGTTGGTGTTTGGACTGCGATGACTGAAGAAGAGTCCGAACGCCTACAATGCCTCCCTCATCGTCATACTTGCATGTTGCAAGACGCAAATTGTAGTAATATGGGATTTCTGCCGAAGAAAAAACGAGGGAAAGGTCCGAGGATAAGGAAGACTCCAGTTGTCTTAGCCTGTGCCGTAATACTTTTGGTGGCAGCAGTCCAAGGGGCAAAAGTCCATCTCTGCATGAAAGCATTGCAGAATGGAGGATATGCAGATTAGTTAGGTGTTGAGATGTGAGTGAATTTTGGGCGATGGCTTGGAGAGTTAGTTTGAACTCTTCGTTGTGCTTAAGCCTTCCTTCCTCAGTGTTGGGGGAAATACGACGCATTGTTATATCAAAGATATCTTTGACAACTGATGATATTGCACCATTGCTGAGAATCGTTTCTCCTAAGTCTGACGCAAATTCCGCCACCTCAGTAAAAGGTTTGAAAATCTTGGGCAAAAGGGACCTCTGGTTGGTGAGTGATGCCAAAAGGTTACCCTTACCGAAGAAGAAGGATCTTGCTGCTTTAAAAAGGAGGGGTTTTGCAACTGCTAGAACGTTTCTTTTCTCTCGCCTAGCGTCTTCCGTAATATTAGTATACAGTATCTCTAACTGCTCCTTTGTTAGCGTTCCATGAGAACCGGATCTTCGATAGAAAAGACTCTGCTTAGCCTTTTTGTACCATTCAGCTCCTGCGTTTTGGACATCAACGTCATTTTCTTCTTCAGGAGTTAGTTCTTCTGTTTCATAAGCGATAGCCCGTTCTGAGACTCCGGCCTCAGAAAATATGTGGGATGCGGAATCCAAAATTTCTAAGGTGTCTTTATTGATGATGGAAATGTCTTTGTAAAGTTCGCAAAACGGGGATTTGATGTCACAGGCTGCTGAAGTGGGTTCGGGCAACTCGGGTAGTTCTGGCAACGGAAATGAGAGCACGTATTCATCAGTGTAGACAAAAGAATTGGGAACATGTTCCAACATTAATCCAGCTGTTATAAAGGTGTCAATCTGGGCTTCATCTTGTTTCGGGTTGTTTGGAATCTCCGTGATGGTTAGCGGCATACCAAAAGCTAACTTTTGCATCTGCAAAACAAAAATAACGTAATCGTATTGTTAAAATCTTACATATACAGAGGATTTGAGATCCCATAATTCCGAAGACTTTACACAAATCAAATGGAAGACTTGAAAGAAAAACTTACTGCAATCAATACTGCCAAACACCTCAACGGTAGGAATTTTCCTGTATACATCTTCTTCCCCAACTATGACTAAATACAAAATCAACCACAAATTTATTATTTTTGTTTTCAAACTTAAACCGCTACCACCTTTCCACAGTACCAACTGAATGTAAATGGACTGTAGTATAGTGTAAATAAATACGGACAACTTACATAAAATTTCTGGAAGTGCGTTTATTTAAGTTTTTGGTGATCCTGGAGCTTCGAAAGTAAATTTGGAACTGATACTAAATGTGATATTTTTTAGAAGGAAAATATTCTGAACCAGTCGAGAGTTTGTAAATATAATCTATTGATGTGCTTAGTAAACGTTAATACATATCTATGAAAATTGTGAACCAATCATGGATTATGCACATACAGTTCCTATCTTATTGTACGAACAATGCACTCTGACCAAGCTGAGTCATGAGGTACCACTTTTTACAACATAATGTTAGTCGTTTTCAAGAAGGACCCTTCTGTATGCTTTGTATGTATGTAGTCCTTCTCTTCCATCCTCCGTCCTCTCTACGGGCTAAATCTGGGTTCGTATCATGAAATACGCTTTTATAGTTTATCGATTTCAGGTTTTAGAGAAATGTCGTAGATATGCACTCACAACAAAATACGTGATGACTCGTTCCATAAAATATTTGCTTTTGCTTTATATTTAGAATGAAAACTCACACGTTACATTGGAAAACATTTACACTTCATTCAGGAAATGTTTATGCTGAGGCAAATCAGATATCCAAGAGTTAAATTCGTGTTCATACATCTTTCTTAAAATATTAACGTCACTAATCTTATGCATTTCTAATTTGTGTCATACATTCAATGATTCATCTCTTTTAAATAGAAAACCAGCTTATATTATCCAAGGTACTAAAGCTATGGTGAATGTCTGCTGTTTCATCGCGATAAAAATCATCAAAATTTTTCTTAGCTGCAAGAATACATTCAGAAATCCAAAAGACAGATCGCCGAGAGCCACGAAAATACACTGTCTCAATTTCATCAGAAACATGTCGAACGGTAGGAAATGAAAATTTTAATGGAATGGTGCTTCAGTAAATCATAATTATTTTAAAATCGCTCACTTAAAAAATGCAAGCTGGCTTCTCTATTGCTTTTAATTTCTGTATGTGATGCAATTTATACAGGGCCATCGAAAAACTTCAAATTTATTTGATAAAATGATGTTATTGACTGTAAGACATTGCCTAGTTAGCCTCCGTTTTGTTCAAATAAGAAAACCGTATGCTAAAGTCGTATGCAAATTTATTATGATTTCATTTGATGATCCTTAACAGATTGTGAACTCGATGTTAAAATTTGGCTGCTGCGACAAAACACTCCACCTCATGTAGCAAAACAACGTTTCTCACACTTGTTTCTTAAACTTGTAATTAGGTAATTAGTATACAAACAATTTAAAAATCATTATATCATGAATTTGTGTGTCAAAGTGACAGTGGAAAAGCGTAATATGGAGTATAATCAAGAAAGTGCTATGGTTCACAACCTGCAAGAATTGAAACCCAATAACTATTATCCAACTCAAAAATGCATTTCAATTTTTATTAAATAATACATAAGTAGTGTTTATTTTAGAATATTGGTTAATATCCCTTACATGCATAATGTTTATAGCATTAAATAATTAATTTTTTGTTGATACAGCGTAAGTTCCTGTAAACGTTTTCGTTAATATCAGTTTAAGAATCCTGGCCTACTTTATCGTAGAATTCATTTGACCAACATATTTGTAGGAATATTGATAAAATGTAACCTATTAATATTTTATTATCATGTAGAGTTTTGTGAAAACGTTTTTAAATAAATTGCATACCGTCAAAAAGCTGTTTTTTATGAATCAACGTATACTTCGAATGTAGTTTCATTGCGTAGTCCGCTCCAACAAAAATTATACTAATATATAATAAAAATATAATAATGATAACAAACATTCGAGTGCAGTTGGAATATTTTGAAGCGCAAATATGTCTACCTAGGGAAAAAGGCCGATTTATTTGTAAATAAAACCGTATTTAGATTAATTTGAAATAGCAATATGAATTAGTGTTATGATTAGTCAGTTAATTAAAATCTTTCCAGTGGTAACATTTAATTCGAGTTTAGACAATTTGTTTTTGAATTCAAAACAAAAAGTAACTAACTAAACCCAGAACTAAATCTACAATTTTTTTAAACTATTACTAAACTGTAAAATATAATAACTGACAAATGCGAGAAACAGTAGTAATTAAATAGGAAAACAGAATACTAAATGTAATAAATGAAATAATGGCCCGCAACGACCCGAATACAGATAGTTTATTTACATAAGCAGAACACTGCCAGTCTCAAAACATTAGAAATTTGAGATCTTCTGTGAATGAATTTAATCATTAGATAACAGAATTTCAATATTAACCTATTGCACATCATTAATAGCGTAAAACGTGTTGACGCATCGCAAATTATAATTACAACGCTATCATTCAAAACGACAAATTAGTTTCTTTGTCAGCTGTGTGCATTTGCATTGAGAAAATCCTTTTAAAAGAACGTAACAAAAAGCATAGAAGGCTTATTAAACACGCTTACTCTAATTTTTACTCATAACTGCGAGTGTATCCAAACCAGAAAGCAAATTTATTTAAGACCCTCTTTAATTAACCAAACACCAACTACTCGGTTTCCGGTAAAACCTTTTGCCCGATAGATACGATCCTTGAGCCCGTCGTAGATGTATGCTTTGTCATCATAATAAAAACGAAGAATAAAATGAACCTGCTCCTCAACATACAAAGTTAGAGCAAAAACTTTGTAATTCACACCCTGCACTGTGTGTATTGCTGGAACGGTTTCATCTGTGTCAAACAAAACTGAGCCGACGGCATTTAAAGGGTAAAATAGAATATTTGGTGGTCCGCCTGGAAAGAAATATGAGGTGACGCAAGATTCTCTGCAATGCCAGCACTTTGTTTCCATGCCCGCCCAATCTTCAGTAGTGAGTTCGTTATTTAACGAGTGCATCATTTGTAAACAATTAGAACGAACTGTCTCCACTAATGTTCGTCTCTCTACATCTATTGGAACGGCAGTTGAATTAAACTGCCATGATGATGGTTTCCATTCCACACATTTGGACGCAGGACAAGGTTCATATGAACAACGTTGTCGCCTTAGGATTCTCATCCAAGATCTGATGGGATGAAACCCATGTTCAATTTCCTCACCTAAATAAAAGTTTTTAATGATACATTCATGAACAATCGCTCATAAGTATAAAGTAATTATGTATTAATTACCAAGCTTACCAAACATGTTTAGAACTCCATTTATTACATCGCGTTCTAAGCGCATTAGAATATCCGTGCAATAAATCTGTTTAGCCGAATTAACCCGACCATGCTTCAGGTCATCTAGTATTTGACGTATTGATTCTCCGTGTAATACATCATTTTCTAGCATTTCATCAAGGAAGTTCCTGCCCGTTTCCGTGAAATTGTATAAAATATTTAGTGCCATTAACGTTGTGTCAAAATTACACGTGTTAGAAAGACGGACGACGTTCTCCCCTATTCGAATCTGACCACCCCATTTAATAAATGTTGCGGTCATTATGACGGATTCAGCGTTCTTTTCCCTATTAATGTTAATGCGGGTTTTGAACGTCTCATCTTGATCTTCAGGGACTTGGCTCTGTGGTAGCTTGCTGGATTTCAAATTGGAGATTTTGGCTGTTGGTTTGAAGCTTTTGGACTGCTTTTCTCGGAAGCGATCCAAAAGCGTGGGCTTCAAGTCCTTTTGCACTGACGGACCGGACGGTTTCGTGGTTTTCGGTTTAAAAGTAGGTTTCTTGCTTATCTCTGCTAAAATAAGTTTAGCGCCCCCTGCACATATAATAAAAAAAGCTTTTTAAGTGACATTTCATTGTAATATCGCGCTGAGAATATCTTAGTTTAATATGAGAATAAAAGTTTACCTAAAACCCATGTGCTCTGAGCCTCTACAAATCTTGCAGCCCTTTGTTTGTAGTTGCCTTTGTGATAAACATTCTTTATTGTATTGTGGTAGCGTTCTACAAAAATGCAATGTACATGGTGTTTAAATTATCCCTAAACCCATTGTGTTGTATAAGTGAATGTAACATTAATTTACCAATGCGATTGGTGGTGTCTTCAGTAATAGGAAGGTCAAACAAGAAAAATTGCAACCGAGTAAGTATTGGAATGTATGGAAATATGTGGACCTGTCGGATACCAACATTACCAAAATTAATGAATATATTAGTAGAAAAAATATAGTATTAAGCAAGAAGAAAATTAATAATCCTTTAAAAACTACCTTAAAATAGTGACAGAGGTCTTCACTATAAAACGGATTAGGTGCAGTTTCCTCCTGAGAAAGCGTTACGCCTTTTGTAGACTTGAGAAACGATGAATAAAAAGTAACGCAGTCACTTATGGAGGTTGAATATTGACCAAAATAGCTCTGTTTGTAAAATGGAGCTGCTGCATCCTGGTCCTCAGTGTCAAAAAACATCCACGGTTTGTAATCTTTAAATTTTTTAGACGCAGGTGTAATTATCAACAACCTAACTGTAGACCTAATCAGCTCTAACTTTTAAAAACACTTACCTTGTTTTTGAGTAGGTTCTGAAATTGATTCGAGACATTCTGCCACCTCTTTGGTGAAGTACACTGTCCCGGATAATATAAAGGCGTCACTTACTCGACGAGTTATTGAGTACATGTCTGAAGCTACGACAAAAGCATGTGCCCATCGTGCCCAAGTTTGCAAAATGAAGTGCCGATCTTCCGATTTCATATAGCTTTTTAAAAAAAACAGTTTCAAAAACCTACGTAAGACATAACAATGGTGGATTAGTCTACACGAAGTAAATAAAAGATGAACAGATTTGTTTGCAACATTGTTACGACAAGTAACAAAGTTCTTATCTTCCCCATCATTCTCTTACCTCAACACGTGAAATCTGCAAACATGAACCACGAAGGGCTTGTCGGTAACATCCCTTGTAAATCTTCCATACATAAGTTTTTCCCAAATAAAATTGATGTACTCAGATGTTGTGCTACGTCGGAAGACATAAATTGACGCCGCTAATAGTGTTTTGCTGAAGTCGATCTCTACACGTTGGACTCCATAATGTTGGGCAGTTTCAGTGTACAAACGACGATACCTTAGGTTAAAAACAAATATTAAGGTAGTTTGGAATTTTACTAACAATATTTAGAAAACCAGTATGCAAATGATATGTAGCGATACCTCTCAAAGTAAAATATGAAAAAGCTGACTATATCAGCAAATGTATGCCTTGTTGATGTAAATTCCAAAATTGGGAATTCAGAGGCATCTTTCGGTATTCCAGCTAGTAAAACGGAGTAGAGAAGTGACTTGCCTCCATCCACGGGCTTTGCAAACTTTTCAAAAGGAGCGTCAGTTGCGTCAATAACTAACGTCAGATGCTTGTCTGTTTGCTTGCTGATGTGAAATACATCAAACGATACGTTGGCATACAACAACATTTTAAAAGGCAAAATGCTGACATCTTGGACGTATCCGTTGAATTTGTTCCCCTGAATTTGATCATCCAAAGACTCTTTGGTACTAAGTAAATCCACAAACGGATCGGTACTGCGATCTTTCTCGTGCTTGAACTTGAAAACAATCAGAAGCGAATTTTAAGTACAAAACTAATATAGAAGGATTTGATGCGGGTATAGTTAAGAGTTACCTCAGATTTAGTTTGCCTTAAAACTTTGAGGGAGTATGCAAATCCTAAATTGCCATCCTTCAGACCTTCCTCGTTAGCTTTTACTAGCTTTTCGCGACGCATTGTCAATGCACTTTCCTTTTCCAGAGCTCGCTTTTCTTCCTTCCGGTCCTCCCCTCGCAGTTGGTATGTAGCCTTTTCTCCTTTATCTATATGCCTGATCTTTCCGCTTGTTAATCTGTAAACAAACGTTTAATAGATTTTTACTACGGTTCTTACAAGCCATACATTAATCATCAATGAATGAAATACCCAATCAAAACATTTATGTGCATTGTAGTTCTTAAAATTTAAAGCGCAAACAATTAAAATTTATAATGGTACAGTTTTTGAATCACACGCACCACAATACATCAGTTCGTGCAATTTTTTAAAAATAATTATTGGACTTACCGAACTGTCAGTTCAACATCTCGTTGCGTAATTGGTATTCGGTGAATGAAAAAAGAATAATGTGCATTACATCCTTTGCGTGTACATTGTCCGTAACACCGAAACTGGTGCCTTTCTCTTTCAACCTCGTGGTCTTCTAGAAGTTTTTTCTTCGTCATCATTATAACACAATATGGATTGATTTGTAAAATTCCTTCACAATCGGCCTCGCATACTCCTTATCCTTAATGGTGAACCGCCTACATGTTGGTTGTCGTCTTCAGCTAATAACTTTGTATCATCTTTCATATCTAAAGTTACGTATTCCACTTTACAAACTGCTCTCCAACTCTCGTATGGAACAGTGACCTTGAATTCAGTTGGCAAGGAGGCGTAGTCATCTTGTTTTTCAGATGGTGGGTCAACTGTACTCACTTTAGCAGATTCCTTATTTCCAGACTCTTTAGATTTGGTGCTGGGATTAATCAAATGTTCCTTTTTCTTGGAAGGTATGTAGTGTGACAGTTTAGTAATGGTCTTCTGTTTGTCCACTAATTTCGTATCAGAATCTTCGTTATCGCTGTTATCCGTTGCTAATGGTAGTATAAGTGGAAGCTGGTGTGGTTCAGGAAACGCAGAATCCAACTTCTTAAGTTTTTCTGAAAAAGGTTTTAAAGATGTAAACCAATTTTGTACCCTCTCTCAACACGATAGCAAAATTATTCGGTATTCCACTTACCACAGTATCTATGCAATTCTTGCAAATCCGGGGGATCTAGATCAACCATGCTGAGATCGTCATCCTCAAGGGCTAGAAGGAGGAAACAAATTGGATAAGGCTTAGAGTTAAAAAAGCCATACTTCATTTTTAATATTTTATACAATACCTGGACTAGCACACCGTTTTGGGGTGCTTGCTCGAAGTGGTGGTGACAGAAAGCTTTCGACGTCTGCTGATGATATTTGCAAAAACGAGTAGTTCAACTTTTCTGATTCAGGAAGTTTGCTGGTCTCTGGTGGGTTTTCTGCCTTTTCGCAGTACTGACAGTGGTAATCTGGCAGAAGGTCAGCCTCGTTGGGATCCAAGCCAATGCAAAGGCAGTGAAACCTTAAATTAATGAAAACGATAATAAGAAACTTTACGCAATATTTAACCTAAATAATTCGGATGCTTTTCATAATGCTTACCAGTTTGCGCATCCGCTACATTGCACCATCTTTGGATCTCGTTTGTCATATTTCTTCTGACAAATGCAATAGAGATCCCCAACAACTTCCGTTGGCTTAATGTACTTCTTTCCGCATATGTTGTTGAATCGCGACTACAAAGGCATTAAAAAGTATGAGTTGTAAAATATATAAATGTGGCAACAAATTAAATGCAGTACTTAAATCTTTTCATTACCTGTATATTGTTTCTGTCGTGTGACCAAATTGTGAAAAGAAACATTCGAAACAATTCGTCGTTTTCGCCAAAGATTTTTTCGCTTGCTTTTCCCCAAATAGAAGCACCATCTTGGTAGGAGATCTTCTTAAGTCTTCGTTGGTCTTTCTCCGAAACTTCAACAAACGCTTTGGCAGCCATATCAACATTTTCAGAAATGTTGAGCCACTGTTGAAGGGATTTAGATTTCTCCATGGCAGTGACTTCAAAATAATTAGGATTTACTGAATCACTATTCCATTGAAATTTTCATTTGCTAAATACGTTTCAATTTTTTCTGGGCGACATCGAGAAAAGGATATGCTTTCGTGCTTTCAGGAAAACTGTCTTTGCCAAATTCTGTAGTATTGCAGCTACAAAAATAATTAGACGACTTTTATCGCGGTAAAACAGCAGGCATTTACCTTAGCTTGGTTAGGTTAAAATATTAAGAAGAAAGATGTATGAACACGAATTTAACCCTTGGATATCTGATTTGTCTCAGCCTAAACCTTTCCTGATTTAACTGTGAATGGTATCCACTGTAACGTTATCATTCTAAATATAAAGCAAAAGCAAGTACTTATGAAAACGAGTCATCACGCATTTAGTTTGTGAGCAGACAACATTTCTCTAAAACCTGAAATAGATAAACTAAAAAGCGCATTTCATATTACAAACCCTGATTTAGCCTGTAGTAGTGATAACGTAAAATGGAAATAAAAAATTAAAGGATACAAAGTATACAAAAACGGTCCCTCCTTAAAAAAATGGTACCTCATGACTCAGTTTGAGTAGAGTGCTATGCTCGCGTAAAAATAAGTTATGGATTGTATGTGCATATTTGCGATTAGTTCACCCTTTTCGTAGTATATGTATTTACGTTTACTGGGCACACATAAATAAATTTTTCTCAATGCCAACATTATCACACAGCTGACAAAAGAAGAAACTTAAATTCTGTCGTTCTTGAATGACTTCAGCGTTTGTTTTTTGTTGTAATTATAATTTTCGATGCGTCAACACGTTTTTTTTACGCCTATTGAATGTATGTTGCAAGTTAGTCCTGTTATCATTTGAAAATTCCTTGTTTTATTCTAATGGATAAATTCATTCACAGTTAAGATCTCAACATTTCTAATGTTTTTGGAGACTTTCAGTGGTAAATTTCTTGCTTCATGTAAATAAACCTATCTGTTATTCGTGCGTATCGTTGCGCGGTGCCATTTTTTAATTTTCATTTATTACATTAGTATTCTTGCTTCTTCTAATTTTAATTACTACTGTTTTCTCGCATTTGTCTCAAGTTATTATATTTTTTACAGAGTATAGTTTAGTAATCATGTTTTAAAAAAATTGTAGAATTTAAGTTTTCCTGTGGGTTCTAGTTTTAGTTATGTTTACTTTTTTTTGGAATTCAAAAACCCAAAATGTCCTAACTTCGAAAATTAAATGTTACCACTGGAAAGAGTTATTTACATTAAACTGACTAATCATAACACTAATTCATTTATTTTTCTAATCTCAAATTAATCTAAAATACGCCGGTTTTATTTACAAAACAAATCTGGCCGCCTCCTTTTTTCCCTAGTGTAGACATATTTGCGTCGTCTTGCTTGCAAAAATATTTCAAACTGCACCTCGAATGTATTTGTTATCATTATTATTATTTTTATTATTATATTTAGTTATTAATTTTTGTTTGGAGCGGGACACCACTATCGCATATTGAAACTACATTCGAAGTATACGTTTAATTCATTTAAAATAGAACAAGCTTTTTGACCCCGTGTTTATGTCGGCCATTTTAGTTTTGTTGTTTTAAATAACCGTTTTTCTCCACCAAAAAATCTCCTACTGTTAACACTATTAATACTGGTTTTACATTTTATCAAATTCCCTTTCTCGGTGTAACAATATGTTGTCAGAGCAATGAATTTCCCACGGCCGGCCGGATAATAGAAAGGTCGTCGGCCAGGATTTTCTTCTTAACACTGATATATAAAGCGAAAACGTCTTTACCAGGAAGATAAACTTACCGCCTGTTATTCCAACAAAAAATTAATTCATTTTATTTGTAAAATAAAACATTATGCATCGTATA
>LJIJ01004199.1:0-15641 GCA_001718145.1 Orchesella cincta
TGGGTAGGAAAGTGTCAAAATATATTTATTGGTGTAACTTAAGATTAAAAAACTGCTATCAGCTCAACCCAATTGGCTCGGGTTCTACTATAGTTCACTATTTTGAGGGGCACCTTCACTACACGTTTCTATTCTCTCAGATTTCATGTTAGCCTGAGCAATACCTCCATCCGTTTCATTTTGAATTGCTTTAGTTTGCAACATGTTATGCAAGAACATGCAGTAGCGTCCCCAGCATTCTTTACCTTTCAGCTCAATTACGTCCACATGATTATGGTTATTTGTTTAATTGGCTCAATTACTCCTAAATAAAAAACGCAATCTCCAGGTTCAGAGTCCCTCTCTTCATCCACTTTCTTCATCCGCTTTCTTTCATAGAACCAATGACATTGAAGGTCTCCTTTTTCTGAGAGCCCCTCAAAAGTTCATTTCTCAACTTTTTGGAGATGCTATATTCGTTATTTTGGTCCTCATTTTCTAATTCTTTGACGCTGCAAGACACACGTGCTGCAGCACTCAATATTTCAAACTCGCAGCTCGCTTGCCTTCCATTCAAAATTTAATATTATATTGTCCCAAAAATGGTCACAAAAGTCGAATACTTACTTGACAGTCTTTTATAACTGAACAACTCTTCACAGTTCAGATAAGAGAATTTCCGGATCAGTTCATGTTCATGAAGTCGTTTTGTTGATAGACATTTTTCAGACCATTCCGGAAGAATCAGAGATAACTACATTTTTGCTGGAGATTCAGTAAAAGAACTCATTTCAATTCAAATAAATTCTGCATGTTTGGTTATTCACAAATTGTACCACTTTGACATGTGCTAACGTAAGACATTTAGGGTACATTAGTAAACTCGACATCCAAAGGAAACTCTAGGCTTCATACTTAGACTACAATTTGTCAATGCCCTGCTTTCTCTCTCTCAACCAAGGCTTATGCAAACAGGAAGATTTTGACCGAGTTTCTTTCTCCGGATAGCTTGCTACATATACGTATGCTCTGATCATCATCATTGTGTTAATTTAGTAAGGCGGTTTTCTTCCGTATCTTTTTTCAAAGCTTGATAGCAATTTTTTTTCACTAATTTATTACTAAACCGGTTTCAGATAGCTTATTTACATTGCCGTTGGCTGTAAAGTTGCTTAGATTGTTTTGACCAGAGAAATGAGAGATTTTGCAATTAAATGGAACTACTATCACAGTTAAATTTCAACATTAGATTATAATATCTCACCACTTGGAGCACTTTCACTCTTAAAGTTGAACATAGAGCGAGCAAATGGATTCAAGGAAATATGAACTTCACAACGCAGATCAAAATTAACAACTGAAGGAAGCAATTCAAGAAATCCAATCCAATTCAGGAATTAAGTAACATAAATGTGCATCGTTTAGCATGAAAGGGAGAAAGTTTGATAATAGAATAACTAAGTAGGGGGCTTGCTTTCACTCTCTATATATCTCTCATACAACGGATACTGATTAAAAGATTGCTGTTTTTACGATGATGATGCATGATCGCGTAGCAAAATTTGATTCAATAACAATCATAAAGTTAGCATCTTAATTTTATATTAGCATTGTGTAGAAATAAATTATGAGAATGCTTACTACTCCGAAATATATAAACGGGAGTGTAATTGGACTTGTCGAAATAATGACGAAAAACGTTAATAGATTTGAAGACTTTCTGTGCACAAAACACTTTCCTTGAAGTTTCAGCTTCAGATATAGCTGATCAAACTTTCATATTAACAAAGGATTGTCATTCTCTCCACAAAAATGCTATACAGAGAGTGTGTAGTAATCGATAATCTGGTGAAATCTTGACAGGACATCGAATCCCTCTCTAAATGAAAAGCAGTATTTTTTAATAAAGAATGACAGCTTTTATTTTAAAACGGTCACATAAAAATGAGTTGGACATCGTAAAATTTAGTTTACAATATTCTTATCTATTTAGAAGCTCATAACAGCCCTTGATAATTAATAATCGGCGAATGCATTTTGATCGGTAATGGTCACGGGAAATCGGTGTATGTTTCACAACAGTTACGTAAGCTGGATCAGGATCATTCTTTTTCTATGGTCTTGTTCACTTAATAAAACAGAGTAAAGCAAGATTTGTCATCATGTTCAACATACATTTCTGATATCCGAAAATTCATGAGATTAGCTAAATTACAACGTTTAAGTATGTGGGGAAAAATTATGATTAGAGTTTTACATATGTGCAATGAAACTTTTAATTTTGCGTTGCCTGCCAATTTACACTTTTGGTTTCTGAGCCGCTCTTAGATAATTTGGTGTTTTTTCTTCCAGCTTGCCAGTTTTCATGTTAACATTCTTAGTGGTTAGGATCATCTACGACACAAAAAACAACCATAAATAAAGAGAAACAGAAACAGGCTAAAAATCAATTTTAACTTTAAAAAAATTAAATTGTACTTACTGCTCAGCTTTAAATTCTCATCTAGTTGAATGGAATGAGCGATTGCAGAGTCCACGGGGAGGGCATAGGATATCTGAAATTGCCCCACATTTACAATTGAACTAGAGCTAGCTTTCCGAGTACTTGGATATTTTTTAAGTGACTGGCTTCTATTCACTTGAGTGTTTTCCGCTTATCAACATCATGACCTACCCAATGCAATTTTAGAAACAAGAGGAAGGGAAATATTTAAACATACTTCACATTGACAAGATGATCATGCCTTTGGTTTTGTCTGGAGGTAAGACCTTAGTTCAGCGCGGTTCCCAAAACACAATGTCACAGTTTAGCCACGAGCTCCCAAAAATGAAATGCTTCTCCGGTGAATTTCCAACGATACATTTCTTTGATTTTTCTTTGATAAAAACTTTTTGCACATCCATCAAAATCGCAGTGTTACTTCTTCTGATGCTTTTGAGAAGAGCCTTAACAATACTTTGAATTAGCATTATGTGGTTATCAAGCTCTCGTCGCTTTGGATAACCCGTGGAGCATCGTTTTCCACTCTACTTGGGAAATCCATTGCTCTAGAAAATAACTTTGGATTTTACTGGTTTATTTTGATTCTTTCGGGGTCTACCTGTAGCTCTTCACTTGAAGATTTTCTTTTTCTTTCAAAAGCGCGTTCCAAAATAACTTCATCATCACCGCTTTCCTCTGTAATATCACTTACTTCGATTAAGAGCTGTTCGTTAGCTTGGGCTCCCGGAACAATATTCAAGCATTCCCCATCTGTCAGCTCATAGTGATCATCATCATCAAAAGCTGTCTAAACTCCTTTACGCAACACCCAATAATCTTCTTAACTCTCAGAGTTGAACTCATTTTCTTCTTCAGTTTTTATATAAAATGCTTCCAATAGAACTTTTGGCAGTGAGAAACTTAGCTTCTTTGTGGATGCCATTGAAAGATCGTCTCTTAACAGTTGAATAAGTTGAAAACGGGAGAGTCATTCGCGTTTTCAAACAGGTTTTAAAGTCATTCACACGAACCGAATCAGTCGCTAAAGCTTCCATTATTCCCAGCAGGTCACTCACTTTCCATTCTATTTGGAGTCGTAATTTATCCCACTGAATGAATAATCACAGAGTTTGTCTACCCGTTAAAAAAATTTCACAAGTAAGCAACTCTTCACAAGCAAGATAATTTATTGAATGTTTAAGTAACGGTGAGAACTCGTTGAATTTTGGTAAATCCTTTCCACTAGAAGTTCTTCTGGAGGATGCTGTTTTATAACAGAAGATACATAGTCTCCCCCTGTATCCAGCCATTGGAAAATTTATATATAAAACGAGAAAAAACTTCAGTGAGATTCTGTAGTTCCCAGGTTTTTAAAAACTCGATAAAACGCAAGATTTCCTGAAAAATGCAAATGTTTTAACGTTTCTTTCATGCGCATCTCGATCTCTCGAGGAACTCCGATTCTTTCTTTCGTTATTTCAATTATCATCAGCAGCTTTAATGCCAAGTCACGGTGTTAATATTCGTTTTTATTAAGCTTCAACCTCTTTCCTTTTTTTTTTACTCCAATACGGCCAACTTTCACCAGACCAGTGAAATATTTCAAACATTAGATATTGTTTGCATAGTTGTATATTTTCTCTTTGTAAACACTGCTGCGTGGAATGAATTGTTGAACTAGTTTGTCTTGCCGTTTATAATGGTTATGACATTTAAGTAATGATGGCAATTATAACGAAATATATAAAACAGTTTTGCCAAATTTAAAGTTCTTTCTTATTCAAGATGTATGCAAAAAACGTATATATATATATATATATACAATGCATGACTGTACCTAGAAAGAAAGCGGTGTAAATCCGGTAAAAATTGTCTCCCGAACGAGAATAAATCAAGGGAACGAAACAGGTAACTGATTGCAACTAGTTACAATTGAGATCATAAATGTAGACATACCTTTCGATTGTGACTATCATTGTACAATCCTCTATGATAGGAAAACACATTCATATCATCAAAGAAAATACATAGATATTATCAATGGAATTTGGCAAGTGAAAAAAGTGCGTAAGGCGACTTGAAGCATGCTTCTGCAGCTTGTAGTCACGAAAATTGGAATGTTTTTACAAATTCCATAAAGTCGCCGCTTCCGCAATAATTTGATAAGGGTGCTGACGTATGTCGCTGTCCATCGTTCAGTCTTTGCAACAAATGTAAATGTCCTTGTTGTCTATTTTTATCCCAATTCGCAGTATCTGTGCTTGTCGATAAGACAACAATAGCCTGTAGTATTGTCAAGTAATTGCTCGTTCGTGGATTATGTAAAAAAAATACTCATTTTAAGAGCAGTGATTCAATCTTTGGCAGTCGTAAAGTCATGTTCCTACTCTGTATACTACAAACGACCAAAAAGGTAAAATAAATATGATGTTAAACACTAGCTCAGAGTAGATGAGTCATACTTTTTTTTAACCTCGTCCCCATCAACGAGCAACAATGTTGATGCTTGCACTCTTGTATTCCCTCATGTCATTTCTCATTTCCCACGCATGATCAGTTTCTAGATTGAATTTGAAACAAAAACATTTCCGTTTCATCGTGAATAGAGAATAATTTATATACGATATGGGCAAATCAAAAGATAACCTTGACTGGCGTGTTGTAAAATATGACGATTCAAGTTGCCCAAATTTTTTACACTGTTGAAAAATGCCCATTTGAGATATATTTAACGTAAATAAATATTAAGTTTCAATACAAGCGACGAACTCAGGTCACTAATTAATTGTTTAAAGTGTTGCCAGATACAGACAACAAGTTTTCAAAAACGGTAAGATGAGTAATTGCTGAAATGTGAATGCATTTCTCCGAGATAAAATCACAGATCACAAAACTTTATTCATTATTTTATCACCAAATCAAAGCAATATAATTACAAGAAGTAAAAGTAGTATTCAAGCTTATCGCTTTGCTGGGAAATATTGTTTTCTACAGAAAAATTAGTATTTAAATTATGATAAACGAACCCAGTTTTTACATACCATGGCTCATTCAGCATTAACTCATTTCCGAATGTACAGTTATAATGTAACATATCAGTCAAACAAATGACCCCTTCTCATGGCTTTGATTGGTGCAAAATTGAGAAAAGGGGACCAAAATCCCCTCACCTCTGGATCATCAGCAGAAGAGAGACTTTCCCTGCAAATTGGTAGGTTGTCATCCTCCATGAAGGATATTTTGGTGTGGTTATTTCTGCAGAAATTCCAATTAACTGTGCCCGATTGTAACAAAATCCCTTAAATTGGAAACCAAAACGGTGGAAAACGTTCTCATTTAAGTATTTGGGACAGGGTCGCGCCTCGCAAAATCCTATTCTGGTGGTGTTGGAGCTTTGAAGATCCTCATGGAACCGAATCCATTCTCCTGGGCTGCAGGGTCCCTGAATAAAATGGAAGAATTATCAGGATAATTAAGCATAAGAGTATAAAGTTGATTAGGATGACAAACAATAAACAATAATAATTATTACCTGGTCAAACGCCCAGTAGCAGAGGTTATTGCTTTGTAATTTCACCACAGGACGGATGTTGCTTCCATCTTGAAAACTCTTGTAGTTGGAGCATCGCGTTGTGGCAAAGACTCCACAAGAAAGAGTGATGATGATAAACATCGTGACAGAAGTCATGGTTTTCTCAGGCGTAAACTAACGTTTAAAAACAAAGTATCCGAAATACAAACTGAAACTCAGGCTGAAATTGTCTTTGGATCGGGGAAAACAGTCACAAATTTGGTACTAACGATAAGCTCACACCACCTTTTAAAAAATAAAGAAACTTTTTTAACTCTGAATGAACAAAGAATTTTTTACTATATATTTTTGTGTAGAGCTCGGAACGCTGAAGTAGACTGATGTGACCTCCTCGTGGATGACTGAACGATAAACTGGTTGTGAATCCGTTCTGATGATGTCGCTATTTACAAGAAAATCAGTAACCAACACTTCCTTATGTTTGTTTTTGATCGTTTATTGTGTGATTTTATTTATGGCACAAAAATTATGCGCAGTTGAACTTTACTTGACATTGCCAGCCTTTACATTTTGTCAAGGTTAAAGTTTTTCGCGTCCATAAATTCAATCGCACATTCATGAACCAACCATTGTATTGCATAAATAGCTTGGAAAATGCAAACTAAAAGTTAACACGGTGCTTCAAAATACCTTCATGCATTGTGAGTGCAATTTTATTACTTTTTTTTCAAATGTCACTGCCTTTTTTTATGATACTGAGCTGAGCACGTTTATAGGTAATTGTATTCACGCAGCTGAATATTATTACGCACTTGCTCATAATACTTTCATGAGTTTGGTACAATCTTTTTCGTCAAACAAAACAAACCATTTTAGAACTCGAATAAGAACAAATTTTTCGAATTTAAAAAAAATTGAACAGTGACATAACAACCCACTGCAAAATAAAATTGTAAAACTATTTCCCATTTCGAAAGCAACGCATATTCTCCTTTAGGTGCGCATACATGTTACCAACTCAGGCATATATTGCGATCCAGCAAATATAACGAATCCGAATTCAAGAAAATTCCTATCTCTTAGTTTTTATTGCTTAGGAAATCGTGTACTTTGATAAAAATGATCCCGATGAATAATGTATTTTGTAGATTTGAGCTTGATCTGAAACTCAAGAGTAAATAAAGCCTAATTATTAAATAACAAACATAATAAATGCGGATTGTGGAAGGGATTGTGCATGAGGGGCATCGTACGAATAATTTCTAAAACTACTTTTGAGATCGCTCATCGGGTTTAAACCATGAAAATAAATTCTTCACCCAATTCCCTACCTACGAACGATAAAGGTGGCTTTTGAACACGATGAAGTATTTTTAACTAAAGATCCAATACATAGGCTTTTGGGTAGTGACAAGTCTGCCTATATTTAAACGGAAATTGTTTCTGATTATGATGCGAAACTTTATGTAATACGTAATGAAAAGTCATGAACCATTGGAATAACTTCACAGTGAAAATTGCAGTTCAGTCAATGTTAATAAAATTTTAATGGCGGAAAATCAGCTCACATCTTATTCCAATATTCCTGAAACGGTAATCATGTCATGAGCAGAACATTGGAGAAATCCGAAAATATAAGGAATATTTTTGTACTGTTTATTTACAGAAATTTCGTAAATAGAAAAAGGTCTGGGGTGCAATAAATAGTTGGACAAATGTTCAACTGAACGTATCTAAATTAAAAACAGAATTAATAAATTGCACATTTTATTTTTTAAAGCAATCATCATAGATGAGTTGGAAGGAAACGTTAAATGAAATACAAAAAACCATTGTTTCACTTTTTAAAAACCATTTTCCCAAACTCGCAGTCATACAGTTATGTTTAATGCGTTGTAACTTGACCGAGTTAATTGATATCAATCGGAGAATAGACCTTCACTAAATACAATTGCAAACCAGTGTCATTTAGTTGCACATTTACGGACGTAAGCTCTTCAAAAATCCTTTCAGCTGGTTTATCAAATCTTTTCAGCTACGCTCGTAGCCCTGCATCAAGTGCTTTGTTTACTCGTCCCTGTCAATGATCATCACTTATACCAATTGAAATCCTCTCATCGGAAACAAGTGCCAACTTAAAACCAATTCAACTACGTATGCCATCTGCCTGAGATTGAATAAAAATCCAATTTTCATACACAAAATATACAAGAGAAACATTATTGCGAAGGCGGAATGTTATGAGGAAACGAATATAAGCACCAGGTTGTGGTCCAAAGAACATCATTTAAACTTGGTCAATGGAGCAGTCATCAAGGAGCTCCAGCAGTTTAAAGTTTCAGTGAAAAAGTATATCAGTCATGCATTCTACTCAAGTAACAGTGATTTTAGCAAGTATGCTTGCAATTGCTGCAGGCATCCTTTCAAGAACCATCATCCCAGGGGAAAAACCCCAATTCGACAATATGGGAACTGTCGATGGCAAAACATATTTCACCGATCATTCATCTCGGGTAGGATTTGAGTAAACAATTTATATTTCAGGAAACAAGGTGCAAATTACATTTATTTTCATAGAATTGGACTGCATCCAAATCTTTGTGTGTGAAATAATGGAATGAAACTCGCCAAAATAACCAATAAAGTTCAAGGAAGCTTCTTAAATTCGGTGTTTAAGGCCTCAAACTTGCACGGATGTAAGCTAAAATTCAGGTTTCAAATTTGTGAAGTGAAAGTTAAATTTCAGATATAACATATTTTTTCATTAGGGTATTGGGTAGCTGCCCAATTTAACAGAAAAACGAAGAAATATGAATGGGTTGAAACTGGAGAATCGGCTACAATTTTCAAAACTATAGATACCTCATCATGGGCCTAGGAGATGACAACAATGATTGCCTTGTGAGTAACCCTGCTGGAGGGGAGTATATCGAGCGTACATGTCATTATGATCATTTTACTCTCTGCGAGCGTGAGCTGCCAACTGAAATTGAGAGCACTCCAAAACCGGATTTGGAACTGACTGAATATTGCTCACATGATGGAAAATCATATTTTGGAGACAAAATCCAACGAGTAATTATGGCCACTTTTATTAATACTGATTTTCAAAACGAGAATAATTTAATAGTATTTTTAATCAGAATTGGAGCGATGCATCTTCCTACTGCAAGTCAAGGGACTGCAACTTGCAATTGTTGACATTGGCGATATCAAACAATTACGTTTTTTCAAGAATAATTGCAAAAATGCTAATTACGATGGATGTGAGAAATTTCGATTCTGTTTTTCTATTTTGCCTAAGTCTTTAAAAAAGAATCTTATTTATAGGGTTCTGGGTTGCCGGCAAGGAATTGACAGAAATCTGGGCATCACACGGATGCCATCTGGAATTCGAATCTTGTCCAAATTATGAACAGATCTGGGTGTATTATGTTCCCATCTATTCGACAGGTATTATCATGAAACACGGGCCTGTAAGGGCCCAATGAATACCCGATGCGACGGACCATAAGGTCCAAGATAAATAAAGGAAGGCTCCAAGATCTTTAGTTGTAGTTTGATTGTTCTCCGTTCAAGACTCTGAACAAGACTGATTTATTCGTTGACGTGAATTATCATTCACGACACATTCATAATCATTATCATCATCATACTATTTGTCATCATTATACATGCATAATATTGGCATTGACACGAGTGTGCATTTCATGCACATTCCATTTGACATCATCTTTACATCATCATCTGTACTCATATATATATTATGTATACTATATGTACCTAACACACCTACACTACAGAGAACGAGCTCCTGCGAGTGTATTAAAATTATGTAATCTGTCGCTGGAAAATGAAGAAGTGTACCTAATAAGTAACATTGAACTTGACACTAGCACTCATTACATACTATAAGATTTAAAATACATACATCATAAAAATAGTCTTATGTCTTTACAGTAGCATACTAGTTTCATATACGTCTTAACATCTTAAATATGGAATTATACCTTGTCATGAAGAAAAAACAAGAGTACTCGAGGAAAACGTGGGTGTGTCATTATGACATACCTACTCATTCATGCTTTTGTAAATGGAACTTCTCGTTTATACTTGTGGAAAAAAATTTTTTATCCGAGTGAAACTCTGCTATACGTTAACGGAATGGAAAGGTAAGAACGGTTTTCTACAAGTAGCTTAAAGTATATTGCCACTAGGTGTCGCATGAAAAATAAAATAAGTAAATAATTGTTTGTTTAACAGGATTGTGAGACAGGGACTTGGTAATGGAAGAGAAAATCGGTAATGTGACTATTTTAAAAACAGCTAGTTTCAATATTTTGTTATTTTTAGTGGAAGTGTTCGTTATACATATTATTTTCTACAGGTTACCAGCTAATGTTAATGGTGAAAGGCTATGGGAGGAAAGAGTTATTGCAGAAGAACGCCGTTTTCAGAACAGGCAAGAAATATTATTATATTTTCTTAAGTATAACATTCTGAATGCTTATAAATATTTATGTTTATTCACTTACATCTTTTTTAATTAATAATTAAAGGATTCTGGAACAGCCGATGCCGAATGGGATTCCGGATATCCTGATTTTAGCGGGGTTCGGTGAGATACAGGAGGTACAGGAGGTAGCACCCCCACCTGCACGTATAGAAGTAGGAGACAGTCGAGATGGTTTGAGGACGACCATCCCGATCATATAAGGTAATAAAATAATAATTTAAATAAAATAATTAAATTCAGTGGAAATTCATGAAAACAAGCGCATGTATTAATCATTTTTAGGGGAAATCGATTGGAAGATTGGAAGTGTTGTGTGTGCGACAAAACGCCACAAGCACAACAACAGTTTGTGTTTCGAGCATCACGAGCGTGTGCTCCCATGCACAATTTCTGTGGGGACTGTACGCTTCCTTGAACGCTGTCAGTCAATTTGCGGGGATTCCAGGAACCTTGGATTCTATCGTCTGCCCATATTGTGGAATACGGGTGCAGCGGACATCCGTGGAACGGGAAGTAATTCCTGATGATATGATACGGGAAGCAGAGAGGGTACGAGTACTAGCAGCAAGAGGAGCGAAGAGAAAGAGCTGAGAGGCGAGCTCGAGTACTTGAGCAAGAACTGGAGAGAGAAGCTGAAGAGGTTGCCTGAAGAAGAGCCGGAGGGGTAGCTGAAAGGTGATGCCTGATCAAGAACCGAGGAGATGAAGAAGGTGCCGGATCCTGAAGCAGATTTGAGGGAGCAGATCAACCCTTTACAAAGGCGGTTTGCATGCTCGAGGTGCGAGGAAGTGTTCCCAACCCAGCACCAAAGAACGGTGCATCTGGATTGGCACCGAGGGTCTCGGCATATCTGCCAAGCGTGTGGGAGAAGATATGCAAGGTCAGATACCTTACGACGGCATGCTCTGGGATGCCAGGGAAGATTGGTGGGCCCATTGTTTCCGTGTACTCGTTGTTGGAAGACATACACTTCCGAGCGCTCATTGGACAGGCATTCACGAACTGTGAGATGCGTTGAAAGGACACTTGTGCCAAAGTGTAAAAGAATTTAGTTAAACTAAAAACTATTTTCTAGTGTACTTTTCTATCTATCTGTCACAAAAAGCCTATTATTTTTCTATAATCTCTTTTTCATTCTGCTCTTATTAAATAAATCATATCATTCAATATTTTATCCGGCCTATCGTTACTTTTTCTTTCAAGCATTATTGGAATATCTCCGTGCAACATTGTGCTTCCACAACTGTGCAATATCCGCGACAGTTTCATTCTATAAATTCTTTATAGTCTTATTTAAAACCATGATTATATCATTATAAACTGTTTAATCACTCGTTTATCAAGCGAGAATTTCTGAAGCCAATCTTTTAGGCTAATGACGTCAATATGTCCTTCAAGTCACTCAGAGAATTGTACGTCACCCGTCACTCAGAGAATTATACTTTATATGTCACTCATTGATAAGTGAGAATTATTCCTTTTCCTTATGCCACCCACTGATAAGTGAGAATTATGCTTTTTCCTTATGCCACCCACTGATAAGTGAGAATTATGCTTTTTCCTAACTCACATAAGAGTGAGACTTTCTTTAAACTCACGTGAAAATGTAAATACACTTTAAAAAGTAATTTTACCGCGCCCATATTTTCGAGCCTGTGCTTTTACTTGCACTATTAATAAATAATTAATTACGGATATCTAAGTAATTCTAATTAACCTATATATTCCACCTACACTAAAGTCATATAGATACTATCATTTTTACATATAATTCTAACATATTATTAACTCTTTTTAATTAAAATCATTGTTGAAAGTAACCTACTTAATTTGAAGCGAAGACGGTGCTGTTCCAGCACCAGAGAGCAGGCTCATAGCCTATCATGATTGAAACTATCATGAATCCGTACATTTGTGGAAGTCCAAAACCGGACTGGAATGTACATTTGTGGTAGTCTGTTTGCATAAGCGTACAGAGTTTATCATATTTGGGAAGTCATAATCGGGTGATAAATGAAACACTGCTTACGCATTCATGAGTTGTTATTTGATCCTACAAAGTGTTGCATACAAACTCTAAAATATGGATCAGATATTTTTTCATTTGTTTGCAAAACTTCGTTCATGAATGTCATGAAAGCAACAGCATTACTTTGTTTTCATTTTCTTCGGAAGTTTATTATGCAGATAAACCATAACACGGTTCGCCACAAAAATATGTCTCCTTGAAAAATATTTCATCGTAGTGTTACTTGACTGTCATTGCCCGCTCTGGATTGGGCTCGTGGCGAAATCTGCCAGCCAAGCTTCTTCCATAAGCAGCAACGAATATAAGTATTTCTGAATAATGAGATCATGGTTATCATTCATTGAAAATGTTGTGTCTTGAATGCGCCGGAGCCTTGGTTTCAGCTCGTGGCAAATTCTGCCAGCAAAGCATTTTTCCATAAGCTGCAACGTGTATGCAAGCAATGTTAAGGGAATTAATCGTTATCATGAGTCGACAGAGTGCGTTTTATTTTTTGTTTTAAAAGTCTTTGAAGTCATGAAAGTAATTGAAATTTTATTTTCGTTTGACTGAGAGAAACGTCAAGAAATGTTTTGATGAAGGGAATTTGAATGGGTTGCTAGGTCGTAAGAATTATATTGTCAGACAGAAAGGAAAATAGATTAGAAGCAATTAACACCATTCCGATGAAAAATTGCTCATTAACCAAAATCCGATATATCATCTGCGTGCTTCGATATAGAAATTTAGAATGTGATGATTTGACTGAAAGAATTTGTCACGCTTGTTTTAAACATATCTGTATTTGTCTCGAGATTGAATTCATGAATTATCTGAATGACAGGCTGAGAAATTGCCAGTCTAGCTGTAATAAAATGTAATGTTTAATGTTGAAACGTGCATTCTTTGCCGGATGCATTTCGATGTTACTGCTGTTTTTCATTTGAACTTTTGTCAGTACAAATGGTGAATACATCTCATTCAACCTTGAGCTCGATTGTAAAAATGTGTTTGTAAAAAGAATCTCAACCATCCACCATAAACTTCGGTAGATGGTTAAAATGCTTGTCTTAAATTGGATAAACGTTATGAAACCCGCAGTTTACAAGAAATAATGTAAAAGCTTTTAACCTTGAATTACGGTAGAATTTAAAAATCTTAAAACACGTTAAATGTTTTGATGTCTAGTAACGGAGGACTTTTCAGCTTCATCGTTTTAACTATCATTTTACTAGCATAAAAGTATTCTAAATACAATACGCTTTATCACTAGAAAGTGGTCATCCGTTTTACTATTATTTTTTATGACTATAAAATCTATCTATATTTCTCTTTTGAATCGCGTTTTCCTGATTATTCTAATATTGGGAGGCTTGGTTACTTAAATTACGAGTGAAACCCATTTTTTAAAAACTAATCTTACGGGTCCCTCATTTTCTGGCGTCGATACCGTCCTACAGGGATCTGGAAAGCTTCCTGGTGACGATCGGTCTGCTGGGCTGATAGCATCTTGGTGTCCTTTTTTGCCGTAAAGACTGCATCTGGAAGAAAAAATATGAAAAGACCTTTGAACGATCCTTTTCATAAATTAATGTAACTTCTTCTGGAACAAGGAAACCGTTTGCCATCGGAAAACGATTCTTCTATGAACATTCACTTTTTACTGTTTATAGTTAAAATATTCGGATTCTTTTCGAATCTTGAGTGAAAACATCACTGTCGTCAGCAAGAGTTCAGTTACTGCTGTAAAAACTGAGATTCACTGAATTAAGTTTTAAAACTTACACTTAAATTACTTACATATAACGTTTTTAGGGAAAACTCACTTTGAACGGGAAACATTCCCGTTTGCAATGTGAAAAGAAGAAAGGAACGGAGCCATCTCTACCAATTATGACAGACTGGGTGTATTATGTTCCCATCTATTCGACAGGCATTTGGTATGAAGACGAGCCGTTAAGGCCCAACGAATGCCCGATGCTAAGGACCATAAGGTCCTGATAAATAAGAGGAAACTCCAAGACTGAGTTGTAGTTTAGTTGCTGTCCGTTTCGGACTCAGAACAAGACTGATTATTTCGTGTCGTTGAATTATCATTCACAATCATTCATAATCATTATCATCATCAATTGTCATCATACATGAATAATATTGGCATTGACACGAGTGTGCATTTCATGCACATTCCATTTGACATCATCTTTACATCATCATCTGTACTCATTTTATATACATGTATACATATGTACCTAAACAACAACATTCTATACAAATATAAAGCAAAACAGTAAACTAAATCCTACAAATCGGATGAAGATAAAAGAGCTTATAAATGTTGTATGTTGTGACAACAACATTATGTTTACTTTGATGTTATTCATGTATTTCTAAATATGTTATTGATAACGTTGATTAGCCGGGCACCGTTCAACAGCAAACCGTTATTCTGGATTAAGCGACGTATCACGAAACCTTACTTTCATTCTGCGCCACCCGGTGGTTCAATGGTAATTGGTTTTTACATTACATAAAATACATTTTTAAAAACTTTTAAAGCTTCTTGATGTTTTGTTATTTTGATTAATTATTGAAACTTATCTATTTTATTCAACATTTAATTGTAAAGTTTTATACAAATTACATCTTTTTGCTCACATTTTTGCTTTCCTTGTTGACATTTTAGTGATCTTGACTGTTGGTGTTTTAATCTCTTGTTTTTATTCATTCTCGCGATAAAAAGAAGCTAATTAAAAAGGTTGGGAATTAGCTCCAAATAGTCACGGTTTTTTCCTCTTTCTCAGGTACAATAACATTTTATACTATTGTATCCCTAAAAGGGTACTTTACAAAGCATTTCATGCATTTTCTCCAATCAGCCTAAAGTTTTTTCTCGTACCCGCAGTTTATTTTGGTTGTTTAAATTTAATTGACTTATGCACTAATATTAGCTATTAAGTATTACAGAATGAAAGTGGGCCTGTATATTCATGTGTCAGTCCATAATTTTGTGCACAGTTTGAACAGACATACAAATGTTTAAATTTACAGTTTACTCATTTCACTTATCATTTATTTCTTTTTATGAACTGTCGGTCAGTGAGTGTTGTTAAGTATAAATATGTTG
>LJIJ01004200.1:0-15640 GCA_001718145.1 Orchesella cincta
GTTGATAGATGATGCATTTCGACTTGGAAAGAAAAATGCAGACGCAAGCAAACCAAGACCATTGCTTGTAAAGCTGGTTCGCATGATGGATAAGAAGGCGATGATGTCAGAAGCCAAGAAGCTGCGAAAAGAAAAAATATTCATAAACGATGACTTGAATGCTGAAGAACGAGAAGCTGCAAAAATTCTACGTGATGAATTTCGAGAGCTGAAGAAGGCAAATGCTGACCTGGGAATGTCTATACGAAATGGCGTAATGGCAATCTGGAAAGACAAGAAATCATTCAAAAATACAACGTGGTGAACAAAAAGGCTACAGCTATGACTGGAATCTGAGGACTTCGACCCATGGAGCGTGTAACAAGAACGACGGAACAATTGAAACTAACTTTCTGGAACATCGAAGGAGTAGGTAGAATAAATAATATGCATGCCACAGAACTAGAATTATTATGTAGTAGTCACATCATTAGCTTGTATGAAACGTGGGCGGAAGCACAAATTAGTATATCATGTTTTAGCAACTTTAGCAAAGTAGAGAGCTATGCACAAAGAAGCTTTACCACTGGTAGAAGTAGTGGAGGACTAATAACATTTTACAGAAACGACATATTTAATCTCGCAAAAGTTTTACACAACCATCCAAATTTTATTGTAGTAAGATTACGCTAGATTCTTATGTGCCAACAACCTATGAAAAACTAGTATGGAATGCAGAAAAACATGCAGAGTACTCAAAAGAAATTGATGATTGTATAAAAACTTTCAACGGAAATATAAGCTAGTGAACAGCTAACTGATATTATTGTGAGTGCAGCTAATGCACTATATGTAACTCAAAAGCGGAGGATACTATGAAACACTTTTTAATGGATTGCATTCCATTCCAAACGATGAGACAGATAAGGAGTACTAATGTTAATATCGAAAGTATACTGCGATTTGGTAAAAAAGAAGATGTAGTAAACTTTTTTTATGCTGTATCTGCGAGTTTAAAACTAAGGAAAATGATCATTGAATTTTAATGTAGGTAATACTATGTATTATAAGCTAAACATCAAAAAATTAGATATGAGATGAGTTCATGAAAAAACACTTATGTTCCTATGTATGCCTTATTATATTAATGTTAAGTCAAGAATCCTATGTATATACTTTAAAATGTACCTTTATGCTCTATGGGTCCATGACCCGAAAGAGTTTTGAGACAAAATAAAATAATAATAATAATAATAATAATATAATAGAATACCGACTGGTCAAAATTGCATAACATAAACTAAGAAGGGATTAGCTTTACCTACGCGTCAGCTCTAGTGCGCTGGTCATGAAAATTTAAATTCATAACAAACTGAGAAAAAGTGATGTCATTTCATCATCCAACTTTCCTGCCAAATACTACTTCGTATTTCTCCTTAAGCAGCTCCTGCATTATTCTTTCACTGTTAATACTAGTTTAAAAACCATTAAAATTAAACTGCTTTATTTTGCCAAATACATATAAAGAGGTGGCGTAGGACACAGTCTTTATTATATACGACCACCCAAAACCAATGCACATGCTCAAAACAAATTTCAGATAAACATTTTAATCTAAGAATCAGGGCATGTTCTATGCAACATAAAATCCATAAACTTTTCTGTAAAGCATGCAAATCATAATAATATTCTTTTCTAAACCTATTCTAGGGATCTCATTACAAGAAAATTCTATTTCAGCTGTTTACTCTCAATAAAACTGCCGTTTTAATTTATAATCTAGGCTAGATTTCAAATTCATATTCCATAAAGCCATTTAAAATACATTTTACCCAAAAACCATTCAAGTTCGTCATCTGTGGGGCTGCCATCAAAAATCCAACTGATGCTGTTCAAGGTATGCCATCCATTAATGCGATTGAAAGCTTGTCCAACTAACCAAAAAGCTTCATGCATTAGTCCCTCTGCTATTCATCGACACATCTCTCTTGATTAGCGGGTTCCTCGTTAGAAACGTCCTACAAATGCGGGATGCTTTCGTCTGGGCCAATGCCGTCATTATTTGCCGCAAAGAGGAATACAATTCCTTCATGTCTGCTGCCATATCAGAGGAGAATAAATTTCATGGCGATTATTATTAGCCATTTTAATGCTCCTTTGGATTAAAAGAGAAAGAAGAAGAAAAAGAAAATAAGAGATCGATGAAAATAAAGAAGTTAGGTATAAGAATCAAGCTTAAGCAGATTGTACGTATAATTGTGTAAGGTAAATGAATGTTGCTCGGAAATGGCGCATGCCAAATGCTTCCATCAGAATTGCAAGGCTGAATGCTGTCATATCTTGTCATCTAGCACTTGTGCTAAGTATAAGGGAAGAGGAATCCGTGTAGCTGCCTTCTTTAGGTTGCAGCTTTCTGTAGCCAATGCGTCATGCCATTGTGCAAAAGCTTTGGCTTTGGCTGTTGTTGTTTCGCATTTCTTGCCGTCGTGTTTGAGCTGTTGCTAATCTTTGCTGGGTCAAACGACCTTCGGCATTGCTGCTGTGTATACGCTCATTCTTCTTATGTTTTGGTCTTCTTCTTGCCGCTTGAACCGGGCTATTTGTCTTTGGCTTGCCTGTTGATGATTCATTGCACAACCAAGTCTGCAGAAATGCCGATGTTGTTTGGGTGCGTCAGTCAAAGTCAAAGAGCTTCTTTCCTTGTGGCTATATGCATTGTACATCATGAAGTTTAGACGAGCAAAAACAACTCACCAGCGAGGATTGTTTTGCATGGCAAGAAGCAGCTTGCACAATGAACCACAAGCATATAGCACAAGGAAGAAGCCTGATGACGCACCCAAACAACATGGCATTTCTGAGACTTGGGTTGTGAATGAATCATCAACAGCAGCAAAGACAAATAGCGGTTCAAGTGGCAAGAAGAAGACCAAACATAAGAAGAAATGAGGTCATCACAGCAGCAAGCGAAGCGTCTTTGACTCCAGCAAAGATAGCAACAGGCAAACACGAGGAAGAAATGGAAACACAACAGCAAAGCAAGCTTTTGCACAATGGCATGACGCATGGCTTACAGAAGCTGAACCTAAAGAAGGCAGCTACACGGATTCCTCTTCCCTTTATACTTAGCACAAGTGTAGATGACAAGAATATGACAGATTCAGCCTTGAATTCTGATGGAAGCATTTGGCATGGCATTTCCGAGCTCCAAAGAGCGATTAAAATGGCTAATAATAATCGCATGAAATTTATTTCCTCTGATATGGCAGCAGACATGAAGGAATTGTATTCCTCTTTGGCAATAATGACGGATTGGCAGACGAAAGCATCCGCATTTGTGGACGTTTCTAACGAGGAACCCGGCAGTAATCAAGAGAGTGTCGAGATAGCAGAGACTAATGATGAAGCTTTTGGTTAGATGACAAGTTTCAATCGATTAATGGATGGCAACCTTGGAACAGCATTTGGATTTTTGATGGCAGCCCCACAGATGACGAACTTGAATGGTTTTTGGGTAAAATGTATTTTAAATGGCTTTATGGAATATAGAATTTGAAATCTAGAATAGACTATAAATTAAAACGGCAGTTTTTATTGAGAGTAAATAGCTGAAATCAAATTTTCTTGTAAAGAGATCCCTGGAATAGGTTTAGAAAAGAATATTATTATGATTTGCATGGCTTTAACAGAAAAGTTTATGGATTTATGTTGCATAGAACATGCATGGTTTTTAATAAAATGTTGATGTGAATTTGTTTTTTGAGTTATACAATGGTTTGGTGGTCGTATATAATAAAGACTGTGTCCTATGCGCCACGTCTTATATGTATTTGGCAATAAAGCAGTTATTTTTAATGGTTTTTAACTAGTTTTTTTTTTTATTTATTACTTTTGTTTTTTTTTTTTTTTTTATTTTTTTTTTTTTTTTTTAATTGTTATATTATTTTATTGTTTGTTTTATTTTTATTTTATTTTTATTAAACGTGAAAGAATAATGGCAGGAGGCTGTTAAGGTAGAAATAACGAAGTAGTAATTTGGCAGGAAAGTCTGGATTGATGAAGATGACATCACTTTTCTCAAGTTTGTTTATAGTAATTAAATTTTATGACCAGCGACTAGAGCTGACGCGAAGGTAAGCTAATCCGGCTTCTTAATGTTTATGTTATGATTTTGACGCAGTGAGTATTTTATATTATTATTATTAATTATTATTATTATTATTTATTTGTCTCAAGCTCCTTTCGGGTCATGGACCCATAGAGCATAAAGGTACATTTTTAAAGTATATACATAGGATTCTTGACTTAACACTATAATAATATAATAAGGCATAAGTAGGAACATAAGTGTTTTTTCATGAACTCATCTCATATCTAATTTTTGATGTTTAGCTTATAATACATAGTATTACCTACATTAAAATTCAATGATCATTTTCCTTAGTTTTTAAACTCGCAGATACAGCATAAAAAAAGTTTACTACATCTTCTTTTTACCAAATCGCAGTATACTTTCGATATTAACATTAGTACTCCTTTATCTGTCATCATCGTTTGGAATGGAATGCAATCCATTAAAAAGTGTTTCATAGTATCCTCGCTTTTGAGTTACATATAGTGGCATTTTGTTAGATAGGTTGAAAGTTTTTATACAATCATCAATTTCTTTTGAGTACTCTGCATGTTTTTCTGCATTCCATACTAGTTTTTCATAGGTTGTTGGCACATAAGAATCTACGATGACATGTACTTCCAAAGGAAGATGACTTGAAGTCGAGAAATTTTTCACCTCTAGTTTATGACATTTCGATATTTCGGAATAATGGAGGAATGCTAAATCAATAGTGCTTGTACCGCCTTGCGAATTTGCAAAAGTAAAATTTCCTGGGGTATCACCTGAAGCTCTTCCGTTGAGTACTATAACCCATTATTGCTCATGATATCGAGTAAGTCTATCCCTCTCCTATTTTGTAATGAGTCTTTAGAAATTCTATCACTTCTCATGTTACCCCAGTCTCCAACGTAGGTACATGCAGCTTGGTCAAGACTGCCAATCCTACCATTAAAATCACCTCCTATTACGACTAAATCATTTGCATACCTTATGCCTACTTGCTCGAGCACCTCATTGATTTCAGTTAATACTATATCATTTTCACTTTTTGGCTGTATATACACTGAAAATACTATTATGTACATGTCTTTGTAGCGTAATCTTACTACAATAAAATTTGGATGGTTGTGTAAAACTTTTGCGAGATTAAATATGTCGTTTCTGTAAAATGTTATGTCCTCCCACTACTTCTACCAGTGGTAAAGCTTCTTTGTGCATAGCTCTCTACTTTGCTAAAGTTGCTAAAACATGATATACTAATTTGTGCTTCCGCCCACGTTTCATACAAGCTAATATGTGACTACTACATAATAATTCTAGTTCTGTGCATGCATATTATTTATTCTACCTACTCCTTCGATGTTCCAGAAAGTTAGTTTCAATTGTTCCGTCGTTCTTGTTACACGCTCCATGGGTCGAAGTCCTCAGATTCCAGTCATAGCTGTAGCCTTTTTGTTCACCACGTTGTATTTTTGAATGATTTTCTTGTCTTTCCAGATTGCCATTACGCCATTTCGTATAGACATTCCCAGGTCAGCATTTGCCTTCTTCAGCTCTCGAAATTCATCACGTAGAATTTTTGCAGCTTCTCGTTCTTCAGCATTCAAGTCATCGTTTATGAATATTTTTTCTTTTCGCAGCTTCTTGGCTTCTGACATCATCGCCTTCTTATTGACCTACATATTATGTGCATGAAACTAGTTCCAAAATCAACATATGCAGAACAAATTGACAAGCTACTTACAAACGTTACTTTCCATAAGCTCTCAACAGGAACGAAAGTATTAGGTGTTTATCGGATTGCCTTTTGCATTATGCATGAGTTCTCAGTTATCACTGTTGAGTCATTGCTACCTGGTAATTGAAGTAATGCTGTAAAAACAGAATGAAGTCTGTCTTGTAAAACTTGTCTTGTTTATGAGCAAACCTTAAAGCACAAAGTATGTGATGAACTCATTGAAAAAAGCAACAGATGACCATGCATATGTATAAAAAGATGTTTTCCTATACCAACTGTGCTAATGTGAATATGAAAATCATCTGCAAGAGCTTCCAAGTGTCATTCTCATGCTTCACAAAGCATTGCATGCATTACATCCTGGAGAAAGTTATAACGCAATGCAGTCATTAACAGTATTACTTAAAAACAGTAATGCATTCAACTGCATATAAATCAGTAATCAAGATTAAGAAACCAACTGCATTCTAAACAGCCGTAAAAATTTAATCTGCTGCTGTGAATTGTTGTTACATTGAACTTATGAGCTGAGGTCGCAACTCGAGTACCTAAGTAAACAAAGCAATTTAGGACGCAACAAACTACAGTAGTGCAGTAACCTTCAGTTTACTAATTGCATGCGTACGCGTGCATAAGATATGAATAAAACTAAATGACCGTTTGTAACGCATACTAATGAAAATGGCTCGTGAGCCGGGGATCAGAATGAAAATTTTCCGTAAAACTGGACAGTTTGCGGACATTGTTGACGATGGTCGTATGGTGGACCAAGATAATGAAGATTTGCAGCATTTGATTTTGATTCCTAAAAATCCTATGCAAGGAAAATGTGCAAAGTGCCTCAGAATTGTATTTTACAGTCTAGTTATGGTCTCCGTTCTTGCTATTTTCTTAATTCTCTCTCGAGAACACTTTTCTTCACGTATCACGGAGGTAAAAGAAACATTTTTACTGTCTTCTGAGTATCGTTTGCAAGAGAATGCATATGATTTTTAAGATAAGAAATGATTCTTTGCTTTTAATAGGGTTCAGAAGTTCATACGGCTTGGAAGAAGACGCAAATTCCTGCTTTTGCAAGCAAGACGAATAAGAGCCCAGATCTCTGTCAAATTAGCGACCTTAAATTTGACTGTCATCCTGAAGCAGATGCAGTTGAAAATGTGTGCATTAAACGGGCTGTTGCTGGAACCCAGTAGGACCCAAAAATGGAATTCCATGGTGTTATTACCCTTATGGTTTTTCATACTTTGCATTTAATAATTTTACAAGCACCAAACTTGGTTTACAAGGAACTGCGGTATCTGTTAGACCTTCGGTTCGTCCGAAAGACGTGAAGAATCTCAATATCCAAGTAATTTATGAGACTGAAGACATTGTGCGAATCAAGGTACTAGAATATATATATATACAACTTATTTTGTGTTCGAAATGTATATGTAGCTGCAATAATGAGCGGACTGTGTGCGAAATCCTACAAACAGGCAAGAAAATAAAAATTTGTTTGATCCTTATCAGATTACTGACGCCCAATCGCCTAGATTTGAAGTACCTTTAGATTACGCTACAGCAGAAAAGAAATCTGAAAATCAAAATTATATCGTTCGACAATCACGGGATGGTATTCAAGTATTTAGGAAAAACATGCAGTTTCCATTGTAAGCTCAACATTTATAATATGAATCAAATAAAAAAAACTTTAAAAAAAGCTTAAACCCTTATTATGCCATCGTGTTTGGTGTTTCAGATTCGATAGCTCTGTGGCGCCTTTAATCTACTCTGACCAGTTTTTGCAAGTTTCAACATCTCTTGTTTCATCCTATTTGTACGGGATAGGAGAAACGGTTGATTCTTTGCATAAGGGTGGTGAATGGAAACGCTACGTTCTCTTTACCAGGGATCAAATTCCGGGCTATAATGTAAGACGACTTTTCGATCCGTAAAACATAAAAGTTTGTTATCGCGCGTTGAATGCATTGATTCTAATCTATGATTTTCATGTAGCGAAACCTGTATGGATCTCATCCTTTTTATATGGTAGTGGATAACAAAGGAAATTCTTATGGAGTATTTTTGGCCAATAGTAATGCAATGGGTAGGTAATTGTCTCGGTTTAGCTGTCAAGTTTCAAATAGATGTATGATAAGACGTAATTTATTTGCAGAGGTGGAAGTACAACCTGGAAATTTCATCACGTTCAGAACAATCGGAGGCATTTTGGATTTGAGAATTTTTGTTGGACCAAAGCCATCGGATGTGATGAACCAATATACAAAAATAATTGGCAGACCTGCTATTCCGCCGTATTGGTCTCTTGGCTTTCATCTCTGCAGATTTAATTACGGAACTCTTAACCACACTGCGGAAATTCTTGAAAATAATCTTCGAGCTGGAATACCTGTCGTAAGTATCTACAATGTATTCCGGTTTCATTACCAATAGTCGGAATTTAATAGCACGATAGCATTTTTTTAGGATGTCCAATGGAATGATTTGGATTACATGCGCAACCAAGATGACTTCACGGTAGATCCTAAGAAATTTGCTGGTTTGAAGGATTTTGTGGATGATTTGCACTTGGTAATTAAAATGCAATTATGGTTTATAAAAAAACAAACTATGATTTTTTCATACAATGAAAGAATTGCAAATTAATTTAATTTTCAGAGGGGTATGCGGTATGTTCCACTCATTGACCCCGGTATAAGCGCTGGAGAAGAAGGTCAGTTTACAGTTTATGATATGATAAATGACTTTCATTTGTTTGCATAAGTTTTGGTCGTTCATATTATCTTTTAATTTCGATTGTTTCATTTGCAGTTGGAAAATATAGACCTTATGATGAAGGTTTGAAAATGGATATCTTCATTAAAAATGAAGAGGGTCGGCCGTTCGTAGGGAAAGTTTGGAATCCAAAAGCAACGGTTTGGCCAGACTTTTCTCACCCGAATATTACTAGTTATTGGTTAAACCAGCTGCAAGACTTCAGAGGCAAAGTATCTTTCGATGGAGCATGGATTGTGAGCATACAAAAATACTTTAAACAACGTGTTCAAACGGTTTTTTAAAAAAATGTTAACATATTTTAGGATATGAATGAGCCTTCCAATTTTGATGATGGAGAACATAACAAAGGATGTGCAAAAAATTCATTGAACAATCCTCCTTACCTACCTCAAGTAACTGGAGGTAGCTTATACTCTAAAACGTTATGCCCCTCTGCGCAGCAGGCTGGTGGCCGACACTACGATTTGCATAATTTATATGAACACAAGAAACAATCGTTACATACAAGTAATGGGAACATGTATTTCTTACTTCAAAATGTAACGCTCTGAATTTCTGAACATATCTTTAAAAAGCTGTAAATCGTAGTGTCGGCCACCAGCCCTGCTGCGCAGAGGGCATAACGTTTTAGAGTATAAGCTTACCTCCAGTTACTTGAGGTAGGTAAGGAGGATTGTTCAATGAATTTTTTGCACATCCTTTGTTATGTTCTCCATCATCAAAATTGGAAGGCTCATTCATATCCTAAAACATATGTTAACATTTTTTTAAAAAACCGTTTGAACACGTTGTTTAAAGTATTTTGTATGCTCACAATCCATGCTCCATCGAAAGATACTTGCTCTGAAGTCTTGCAGCTGGTTTAACAATAACTAGTAATATTCGGGTGAGAAAAGTCTGGCCAAACCGTTGCTTTTGGATTCCAAACTTTCCCTACGAACGGCCGACCCTCTTCATTTTTAATGAAGATATCCATTTTCAAACCTTCATCATAAGGTTCTAATTATTTCCAACTGCAAATGAAAACAATCGAAATTAAAAGATAATATGCGACCAAAACTTATGCAAACAAATGAAAGTCATTTATCATATCATAAACTGTAAACTGACCTTCTTCTCCAGCGCTTATACCGGGGCGTCAATGAGTGGAAACATACCGCATACCCTCTGAAATTAAATTAATTTGCAATTCTTTCATTGTATGAAAAAATCATAGTTTGTTTTTTTATAAACCATAATTGCATTTTTAATTTTACAAGTGCAAATCATCCACCAAAATCCTCAAACCAGCAAATTTCTTAGGAATCTACCGTGAAGTCATCTTGGTTGCGCATGTAATCCAAATCATTCCATTGCACATCCTAAAAAAATTTCGTGCTATTAAATTCGGACTATTGGTAATGAAACCGAATACATTGTAGATACTTACGACAGGTATTCCAGCTCGAAGATTATTTTCAAGAATTTCCGCAGTGTGGTTAAGAGTTCCGTAATTAAATCTGCAGAGATGAAAGCCAAGAGACCAATACGCGCGGAATAGCAGGTCTGCCAATTATTTTTGTATATTTGCGTTCATCACATCCGATGGCTTTGGTCCAACAAAAATTCTCAAATCCAAAATGCCTCCGATTGTTCTGAACGTGATGAAATTTCCAGGTTGTACTTCCACCTCTTGCAAATTAAATTACGTCTTATCATACATCTATTTGAAACTTGACAGCTAAACGAGACAATTACCTACCCATTGCATTACTATTGGCCAAAAATACTCCATAAGAATTTCCTTTGTTATCCACTACCATATAAAAGGATGAGATCCATACAGGTTTCGCTACATGAAAATCATAGATTAGAATCAATGCATTCAACGCGCGATAACAAAACTTTTATGTTTTACGATCGAAAAGTCGTCTTACATTATAGCCCGGAATTTGATCCCTGGTAAAGAGAACGTAGCGTTTCCATTCACCACCCTTATGCAAAGAATCAACCGTTTCTCCTATCCCGTACAAATAGGATGAACAAGAGATGTTGAAACTTGCAAAAACTGGTCAGAGTAGATTAAAAGGCGCCACAGAGCTATCGAATCTGAAACACCAAACACGATGGCATAATAAGGGTTTAAGCTTTTTTTAAAGTTTTTTTTTATTTGATTCATATTATTAAATGTTTGAGCTTACAATGGAAACTGCATGTTTTTCCTAAAATACTTGAATTACCATCCCGTGCATTGTCGAACGATATAATTTTGATTTTTCAGATTTCTTTTCTGCTGTAGCGTAATCTAAAGGTACTTCAAATCTAGGCGATTGGGGCGTCAGTAATCTGATAAGGGATCAAACAAATTTTTATTTTCTTGCCTGTTTGTAGGATTTCGCACACGTCCGCTCATTTTGCAGCTACATATACATTTCGAACACAAAATATAAGTTGTATATATATATATATTTAGTACCTTGATTCGCACAAATGTCTTCAGTCTCAATAATTACTTGGATATTGAGATTCTTCACGTCTTTCGGACGAACCGAAGGTCTAACAGATACCGCAGTTCCTTGTAAACCAAGTTGGTGCTTGTAAAATTATTAAATGCAAATATGAAAAACCATAAGGTAATAACACCATGGAATTCCATTTTTGGGTCCTACTGGGTTCCAGCAACAGCCCCGTTTAATGCACACATTTTCAACTGCATCTGCTTCAGGATGACAGTCAAATTTAAGGTCGCTAAGTTGACAGAGATCTGGGCTCTTATTCGTCTGCTTGCAAAAGCAGGAATTTGCGTCTTCTTCCAAGCCGTATGAACTTCTGAACCCTATTAAAAGCAAAAAGAATCATTTCTTATCTTAAAATCATATGCATTCTCTTGCAAACGATACTTCAGAAGACAGTAAAAAATGTTTCTTTTACCTCCGTGATACGTGAAGAAAATTCTCGAGAGAGAATTAAGAAAATAGCAAGAACGGAGACCATAACTAGACTGTAAATACAATTCTGAGGACTTTGCACATTTTTCCTTGCATAGGATTTTTAGGAATCAAAATCAAATGCTGCAAATCTTCATTATCTTGGTCCACCATACGACCATCGTCACAATGTCCGCAAACTGTCCAGTTTTACGGAAATTTTCATTCTGATCCCCGGCTCACGAGCCATTTTCATAGTATGCGTTACAAACGGTCATTTAGTTTTATTCATATCTTATGCACGCGTACGCATGCCAATTAGTAAACTGAAGGTTACTGCACTACTGTAGTTTGTTGCGTCCTAATTGCTTTGTTTACTTAGGTACTCGAGTTGCCGACCTCAGCTCATAAGTTCAATGTAACAACAATTCACAGCAGCAGATTAAAATTTTTACGGCTGTTTAGAATGCAGTGGTTTCTTAATCTTGATTACTGATTTATAGCAGTTGAATGCATTACTGTTTTTAAGTAATTACTGTTAATGACTGCATTGCGTTATAACTTTCTCCAGGATGTAATGCATGCAATGCTTTGTGAAGCCATGAGATGACAACTTGGAACTCTTGCAGATGATTTTCATATTCACATTAGCCCACAGTTGGTAATAGGAAAAACATCTTTTATACATATGCATGGTCGATCTTGTTGCTTTTTCAATGAGTTCATCACATACTTTGTGCTTTAAGGTTTGCTCATAAACAAGACAAGTTTTACAAGACAGACTTTCATTCTGTTTTTTACAGCATTACTTCAATTACCAGGTAGCAATGACTCAACAGTGATAACTGAGAACTCATGCATAATGCAAAGGCAATCCGATAAACACCTAATACTTTCGTTCTGTTTTGAGAGCTTTATGGAAAGTAACGTTTGTAAGTAGCTGTCAATTTGTTCTGCAATATGTTGATTTTGGAACTAGTTTCATGCACATAATATGTAGGGCAATAAAAGAAGGCGATGATGTCAGAAGCCAAGAAGCTGCGAAAGAAAAAAATTCATAAACGATGACTTGAATGCTGAAGAACGAGAAGCTGCAAAATTCTACGTGATGAATTTCGAGAGCTGAAGAAGCAAATGCTGACCTGGGGAATGTCTATACGAAATGGCGTAATGCAATCTGAAAGACAAGAAAATCATTCAAAAATACAACGTGGTAACAAAAAGGCTACAGCTATGACTGGAATCTGAGGACTTCGACCCATGGAGCGTGTAACAAGAACGACGGAACAACTGAAACTAACTTTCTGGAACATCGAAGGAGTAGGTAGAATAAATAATATGCATGCCACAGAACTAGAATTATTATGTAGTAGTCACATCAGTTAGTTTATGAAACGTGGACGAAGCACAAATTAGTATATCAATGTTTTAGCACTTTAGCAAAGTTAGAGAGCTATGCCACAAAGAAGCTTTACCACTGGTAGAAGTAGTGGAGGACTAATACATTTGTACAGAAACGAATATTTAATCTCGCAAAAGTTTTACACAACCATCCAAATTTTATTGTAGTAAGATTACGCTACAAAGACATGTACATAATAGTATTTTCAGTGTATATACAGCCAAAAAAGTGAAAATCGATGTAGTATTGAACTGACTCAATGAGGTGCTCGACAGCGAACGTAGCGCATGAGAGGTATTGCAAATTATTTAGTCGCTGCTGACGACCATCGGTAGATATTAGCTTGCAACCCCTGGTGAGGCGTCCAAACAAAAAATTAAGCTATACTCAAAGAGTATTTTGATCGGCTGGATTTAAAAGTAAAAGCGTTGATAAAACTAAAGTCGTTGTATTTAGGAAGGGTGGAAAAATCGGGAATATCCCACCTTTAAATACGGAAATGATACATTGAAGTCGTGCCAACCTTATACTTCCTAGGTGTTGAATTTCCTCATCTGGTCTGTTTACCAAAAGCAGAAGAAGCTTTTCGAAAGCGGAGCGGGGGTATCACTGCGTTTCAAATGTTTGGAAATAATCACAAAAGGAAAAGCGTGTAGTTGGGAGAGTAAAATTAGGCTTTTTGATTCTATTGTAACAAGTACTGCTCTCTTATTGCAGCCAAATATGGGCACTAGACAAGGGAGAAAGTTTAGAGAAAATGCAATCTAAATTTATTAGAAGAGTGTTTAGGGCGTGAGCAAATTCATTCCAGATTATATACTCCGATTGGAAACAGGAAGGCCTCCCCTTGCACCTCCCAAATAATGAAAAAAGCGTCTATTATATTGGAATAAATGCAATAATGAGTGTGATGAAGCGTTATGCAAAAAAATGTTTCTAGCACTCGGAGAGGACGGCCAAAAAAATATCAACCGAAGCGGAATTGCGGGTTTAGCTAAAATGCAATCATTTCGTGTGCATAGCTTACTGGCTATAGTTATATATGTAGAGATCGTAGATTCGGAACGCTTCTTAGCATTCGGCGTGCAAGGGTCTACTTAATGCTCATATGTAATGCCAAGTACGGCAATTAAAGCACAGTATCCAGCAGTTTTCTGGCCATTGAAATACGCGTACAAATTTTACCTCCACCGTCGTAGTTTAATGGACAATCCTTATTTCGCGTCCCACGTATCCGCTTAAGTTAAAGTTACCACCATAACCGGCATGGCTAGCGTATAGCAGCACAGTCCGGCGTGCTCTCGAATGTAGAGTTCACTAGTAATTACGATGGTTTTCGTCATGATAGTTTAAAGTTGGAATTCAAAAGCACATATATGTAACTCAAAGCGGAGGATACTATTGAACACTTTTAACTGGGATTGCATTCCATTCCAAACGATGAGACAGATAAGGTAGTACTAATGCTTACATATTCGAAGGGTATACTGCGATTTGGATAAGAAAAGAAGATGGAGTAAACTTTTTTATGCTGTAAATCTGCGAGTTCGGATGATCATTGAATTTTAATGTAGGTAATACTATGTATTATAAGCAAACATCAAAAATTATATATGAGATGAGTTCATGAAAAAACACTTATGTCCCTATGTACTGCCTTATTATATTATGTTATATGTTAAGTCAAAGAATCCTATGTATGTATACTTCTAAATGTACCTTTATGCTCTATGGTCCATGGCCGAAATAGGTTTGCAGACAAATAAACTAATACAAACATAATATAAAAAAGAATTGAGACCTCCGAACCAAATTGCCACAATAAAAATATCCTATGGAAAAAATTACAACTATTGGGTCCTCCTGTATTTCAACGTGGCCTGGTGAAAACGTTGGAGAGACGCTTTGTATCTCTTGTTCAGTCTGGAATAATTCACTTGTGGATTGATTGGAAGCATCGAATTGAAATTTGGAATGCCACTCTGTTGTCAGCGAAAGCAGAGTTCGCATCAGCGAAACCCGTTATCTACGGAGGATAACATTGTTGTTGTATTTTACCTTGCACCTTTCACTTCTTGGTAGTTCTCCGCGCTCGTTTTTATCTTGGAATGCAGAAAAAGACTAGCTCAGCTAGTCATACGCTTAAAATCAGCAGTTTTCTCTCTATTAACTGAATTAGTAGAAAAGACAATGACAGTATTGAACACTCTCAAAAATATATAACATGCAATTCCCGAACACCGTAGATTAAGATGTAGTAGCTGCACACATGTTTATTAAACATTCCCCATAAATTTTGGTCGTCTCAATATTGTAATATTTGTTGCTCCTTTCATTCGAGATATCAATGTAAATTGTCATAAATGTAAAATGTTATCAACATTCGTTCACCTTTTAACCTACATGTACATTTTCAGATCAATCGCAATTGTAAGGGAAAGGGAAAGCGTAAAAAAAAACACTTCTTCGGTCTCGTATTGCCCCGAATATTTATTCCCGTTCTTATCCCAATCATGCTTATTTGTAAGAATGGATTGGAATAAGATAACTGATTTTTCAGAAAGCTGGTCAAATTCAAATTTGACATACACAAGTATCGCATTCGCAAAAGTTTCAATCATTCAGATAACTAGCGACGATATCAATCTAATGTGATGTAGTCATTAGCCTTTAATAGTTGACATTTAATGGCATCTTTCTGCGGTTAATTGTCGGGC
>LJIJ01004201.1:0-15637 GCA_001718145.1 Orchesella cincta
TTGTCATTACTTTAGGAACAGGATTGATGATATAAATTCACATATATTTTGCTTACACTTTGGCATAGTTGTTTGGGATCAAATTGAAACACTCTCCCAAAGTCGGTGGAAATCTTTTCCACAGTCAGCTCAGTCTTATTCACGACGGTCAAATATAATATTTAATTGTTACTAACTGGCTATCTAAGCGTCTTCTTGTGTCTTGGAGTATTTTTGTGTTCAGAAGCCATTTATAATGTTCATCATACTTTTTATCCTGGTACTACTTTCTGGGAAATCACTACTCAACAAAATATTGGGGATACTCAACACGAAATCGAAATCACAGTGAAATTTGACAATGGAACCATAATAAATGTTGACCATCGTTCGCCAGTTCTTCAGCTTACAGATCTAGTTAGAGGACCCGTGGAAGTCATTTGTGTACAGCGGATTATCCCATCACTTGAAAAAATGGGTACTGTAAGAATTTTTCTATTAATTTCTGCCGTGAAGTCAATTATAAAGTTTTTCATATATTTGGTTTTAGGCAACACTAGAAACTTGGGAACTCCTAATAGATTAATTAGGAAACCATCCCATCTCCATGATTTAACGGCACCTCGATATTCAAATCAAAATCTACCATAACATTTAACAAACTTTCTGAGGCGCATTCAGCTAAATATATTTGTCAAGCCGAGAGGACATCATTCATCATTAAATACAGCCACCTTGATCTGATAGTGACATCCTCACATTCTCCACCGATTGCAGATACTCTACCTAGAATCTCATTTAAATTTGTCAACAGGTCGATTATTCGCTTTCACAAAAACTCGTCAGAACTTGAAGTTGCAATGGATGTGCAAGTTCCAGATGAACTGACATGCAGTGCAGAATACCCAATTACTTGGAAGTATATGAAACAAAATAGGAATGGGGGCATTAAGAATGACTCCCAAATAAAAATTGAATACTTGGAATAAAATCGGTTTATAATAAAAATAACATTCCAGCAACTAATTTCGCGCAACTCCGGAACTTATTTTTTGTGTTCCACGCCATGTTTCCAATTCAAGTGATCCTGAAATGTGGGCAAGCGTAAGTCTATACTTTATTTGGCCAACAAATACGATTGTTACCCACTCGCAATCCGAACCGATTGCATACAATGTCAACAGCAGCGCTGAAGGAAGCAGGATTCCAAGTCTAAGCATTTTGGTTTTATTATTGTTTTCATACTTTGTAATTGTATCAAATTAAGGAGAACTGTGTTTTATAAAAATTTATAAACTGTTTAAGAAACCTCTGTAATTCATTTCCAAACAGCACAATTAAAATGTTTAACAACCACAGAACAGAAAGAATGGATTTTATATATATGACCTCACTCGTTACCTTTCTGTTGAAATTACTTAATTAATAGTAACTTTCATTCAAAATTATATTGCGTGCTAAAATAATCTGTTTTACTAAGTTAACTACGTGTAACTTTTTTCTTTTTGTTTGTTTGCTCTTGAAAATGTGCACGATTTGTGAATGAAACTACTTTATCCACCTCCTTAGCCAGAAAATAAACTCGTCAATGAATCGAAAAGGTAAAATCAATTTCTGAGAAATTCTACTTTAATTTTTGTTAGTGAAGTCATCGTAATAAATGTGTACGACCTAGTCGAATAATTTTATATTCCAATACATCATCATTATACATGAGTAAAAAACAGACGCGGGTAAAAACATTTCTAATTGATGCATGCATAAATTATGCGCATAAATCCAACGAATGGTTACTATTTCTTTGCAATGCATTCTCTTTTATGCTATAAGGGTTATCTAGAATATGATAAATATTAATTTAAGACTAAATTATACTAATTTCCAATTTAACTCAATTGATGTTAATTCAACCTTTTTCTACCTGAAATGTATCTAACTCAAAAGAGTATTTAAGACCAATTAAGTTTTATACACTCTTCACTCTTGTACGAGTTGGTGTAAGATCCAGAGAGTGGATTTTCCCTTCTCCTCATGAGTCCACTACCCGTGATGGGATGTTCAATTGGCATAGCCAGTGAGTGGCTTTGTAGATTGGAAACTCTATTCGGTTTATTTTTCCTAGTTTTCCTTTTTATATTAATAAACCCTGATCTCAATACTTGTTGGTTTCCCCTTGGTTATATATTTTCTATTTAACATAACATTCCGTTATAATGCTTATTTTTATTAACGTCACAAATTGGCATTGCTGCATGTGCATATTAATTAGGGCAATCATTACTAGGAAAATACTTATTAGCGTTACCAATCCATGCAAATTCTCAATACGTCATTTTTATAACCTCGCATGCGAATGTTACCATAATCAAATGTTTTAACTTTCAATCCGTTTACAGGAGTTTTTGAGATATCAAGTTGTTCACATCAGCTCGCTGTGCTTTTCTTTCAGTTACGGAGTTTCTTGGATGTAGTTTTCGCAGCCAAAATGTTTTTCTGCTAGCCTCCTACTTTACTCGTTAGTGAAGCTATAGGACATACTGTCTCTAGCTGGCAGGTAAGTAAAATAATTTCAGTTCACTGACTAGTGTTTCAATATACGTCGTGTAATATGTTGTTAATGGGAATACGGGAATGAACGTATGCATTTTGAAAATGTAGTGGCAATTCAAGAATTTGTCCCAAGCATTGTGAATCCGTCCAGTTTAGTGAATTATGAATGCATTGTTGCCCTTTTTCGGAATACAATATTTTTGGTTTTGCCCTTTGAGATTTCTCATGGGAGAAATCATTTCTGTGAATTTTTGTTTTTGGAGTAATTTAAAACTTTAATCTAAGCTAGATTATTTTTCACAATTTTCAGCATCCGGTCCAGTGTTTGGTTGAATCCTAGCAATAAAGCCAAGGATTCGGTTGGTTGATGTTACTGAAAAGATAAAGAATTGCATTCTTACTTGTAATGTATTTCATGCGATTGCTTTTGTTGTTTAAAGGGGTCATTAATCTATTCAAAGCGCTTACAATTAGATATAATGTTAATTGTTGTTTCTATTTTTCCAGGATTACCAATCAACCTTCAGCAGTTGTCACTTTTGATAAGTTTAGTGGAAGCATCCAATTGAAGCTGGTTTCCGAACTACAACTGGATGAGTTTTTAAAAGTTGAGAACCTCAGTGACTAATTGTAAGATATAATTTACTATTTACTTGTATGAAAAGTACATTATTAAATTGAAACTTTGTACGTTATAATTACATGTTTATTTGATTAACATTATTGGTACAAATTAGACTTTTTTGTTTGGAAACTGTAAAAATGACTAATAACAGGTGCATAGTTTGGCAAGCACTAAAAACTTGCAAAAATGTTTACAAAATAAATCTTATCGCATAAGTGAACATAATAACAGGTAATATGTAAACTTACAGTGCATCGCATCACTACAATTATATATAAGTTATACATAAGCTACAACATCAGTAAGTTAACTATATTATTGAGCAAAACAAATAGATACTCTACCGGTGAACTACGCTGAAATTCCAATGAACGCCCGTCTCCGTAATAAATCCGGACTCTGTCTTTCCCTGCCCACACCTTTGACATCACCTTATCACTCCACCCATTTCTTTGCAGGTCTACCTTCAATTGTTTACGACAGCTACGAACCAATTCTTGACTTGCTTCACAAATCTTTGCTGACCATTTTGCGTACATAAACACAACCAAAGTGGTAACAGTAAAAGCAGAGATAATAATAATTAATCGTTTATTGTCAATTAGATTCCCCTAGGGTAGTTACACTAATGTGACACAGTGTGTAAGTTGATTTTTAAACATGATTATACAAAAGAAATGTGTTAATGTACATTTATAGACTAAGGTTTTGCACTGTATTTAAGTATTACATTGTCAAAAATTATTGAGAGATCGGGTATACAATCATTTATATTTATATTACATAAAAGTTCGTCGTTTTGCTTTGTTAAAATGAAAGACATGATATGTTTTTTGAATAGATGAATAGTTTTAGACTTTGTTATCACAGTTTCAGGTAGTTGTAGCCAAAATAGAGATGCCTTGAACTTAAAACTACGTTCACCCCAAAAGGTATTGCACTTAATTGCAGGTTTATTGTAAGTTGTATGTCGTGTTTGTTGAACTGTTTGCTTGTCGAGTTGCAGGTAGTTGTGGAAGTAACCATGGCTGGTGTCGTTGTACATTTTGTATGTCATAAGGAGAACCTCATACATATATTTATATTTTGGGAACAACCATTCAAGATCTTTACATACATTATCAGTAATACTATCATATTTTCGTTTATTGAATACATACCTCGCAGCGCTTTTATTACCATTTTTAACATGCGCAGACAGTCTTTTCCTAAATTATTAAGCCACACTACTGATCCGTACGTGATTACACTGAGTACGTAAGCGTTAATAAGTATGGATTTGTTTTCAACTGACAAGGTATTCTTTAGCGGATATAACATTGACAAGTTCTTATAGCATTTTTTAATAACAAAATTACAATGCGTTTCGAAAGTCAAATGACTGTCAATGTGTACACCAAGTACTTTCATGACATCGACTCTTACAATTTCAATATTATCAATACTATTTTAATATCATTATAGGGAATTTCACCTTTGGTCGACTCACTAACTGAGTTTTACTTATCATTTAAGTTTACCATGTTTTCTTAGAAAGCCAATCTCTAATCTAGTGTGGCCAACTCCTTGTCACGTCAAGGATGAAAACCATGATCAAACATATTGAAGTTGCCTCACTAGAATTAGAGATTGGCTTTCTAAGAACATGGTAAACTTAAATGTAAGTAAAACTCAGTTACTAATAGTGAGTCGACCAAAGGTGAACAATTCCCTATAATGATATTAAAAATTGTATTGAAATTGAAAATTGTAAGAGTCGATGTCATGAAAGTACTTGGTGTACACATTGACAGTCATTTGACTTTCGAACGCATTGTAATTTTGTTATTAAAAAATGCTATAAGAACTTGTCAATGTTATATCCGCAAAGAATACGCTTGTCAGTTGAAAACAAATCCATACTTATTAACGCTTACGTACTCAGTGTAATCACGTACGGATCGTAGGTTGCCAAAATTTAGGAAAAGACTGTCTGCGCATGCAAAAATGGTAATAAAAACCGCTGCGAGGTATATATTCAATAAACGAAAAATATGATAGTATTACTGATAATGTATGTAAAGATCTAGAATGGTTGTTCCCAAATATAAAATATATGTATGAGGTTCTCCTTATGACATACAAATGTACAAACGACACCAGCCATGGATACTTCCACAATACTACCTGCAACTCGACAGCAAACAGTTCAACAAACACGACATACAACTTACAATAAACCTGCAATTAAGTGCAATACCTTTTGGGGTGACGTATTTTAAGTTCAAGGCAAGTTCAAGGCATCTCTTTTTTTACAACTACCTGAAACTGTGATAACAAAGTCTAAAACTATTCATCTATTCAAAAAACATATCATGTCTTTCATTTTAACAAAGCAAAACGACGAACTTTTATGTAATATAAATATGAATGATTGTATACCCGATCTCTCAATAATTTTTGACAACGTAATACTTAAATACAGTGCAAACTTTAGTCTATAACATGTACATTAACACATATTTCTGTTGTTGTTATATTTATGTCTAAAAATCAACATACACACTGTGTCACATTAGTGTAACTACCCTAGGGGAATCTAATTGACAATAAACGACTATTATTATTATTATTATTTTATGAAGTAGTAAAGTACAGTCACCATTATTTTGGGTTTTTGTCCTTTAAAACCCTAATTACTTTCGCTATGGATTGCCAAATGTTAAATTCTGTTGTAACGTTATCTGTCACTCTATTTTTAATCACAGGTGTTCTATCAACAACATTTAATTCTGAAGTTTTTGTCGTTCAAAGATTTGAGACTGGAACATTTTCCGAGCTCTTCAAACAAACGACACAGAGCACACATATGAGAGTAAACCCCACAATTCCAAATCACAAGTTTAACACAGTGGCTAATCTAAACCAGTACCTTTCTCCCTTTTCAAATTGTTTTGTACATATTACTAATTTCCAAAATGTGAACTTAAAAGCTCCCACTTTCCCAATTTTGGTTCGACATCATATTCATGCTTTAATTAACGTGTCAGGGTGGACAAAATTGGATATTATTTGGGTACCAAAAGGAATGAACATATCAGGTTCCAAAATAGTCGGAAGAGAGCGTAACTGTTCCTTTTCAACTTTGTTCTTGGATGACAAATCATTTTGCACAACTTTTGATACAAAAAATATCACATGAAAGCCAAGCCATGGACCTGTGAGATAGCCATAAATCTCTACCCACCTCTTCATGTCTTTTGGTCTTTAAAAGGTAGGCCACTGGACGTGTTCAAAATTCCACCCATTTGGTACCGTTCTCATATCGCAAGTTACTATCCAATTACTGCTACAGAAACCAACGTGTTTCAGGTATGGATCGTAGATAGCATATTTGAAAATCAGTGGAAATCTGACCATGTCTACGATTGGCGACATCAGGTTGAAAAAATGATGTTCCTTACGCATGATTCATTTTTTGTATTGGAGACACAACGAAATGAAAATGATGAATTTTCCCTTATTTCGTCAAATAAAGTTCCAATTATATGTACAATCCCGCAACTAGGCTCGACTAGTACATCCTCATGTCAAAATGGTCAACTTTTTTATCAAGTTAACTCTGAAATATGGAGCGGTAGGAATCTAAACGAAATATATAACATGCTTAATGTTCAATGGCAAAAAAGATTGAAAATTTTTGCGGGCCGCCCGAAAACAGTATTCGTTGAAATGGACTTCTTACGCCATTTACTAATGTGTGACAACCACATTTCTTATAAAGGCCACTGGGTGAACCTTCCATTTGATTCTATTCAAGACAAAGTTGTTCACGCAATGTCCCATGTTTGGTTGTCGATAATGGGAAACTACACAATCACTAACTATGTCGGTGATGTGGGATGCTCAAATGGAAAAACGTTTAAGCCAAACTCTGTTTATGGAGAGCTAAATCCAATAGCATCAACCCTTACCTTTGACACAGAGATGTCCCCAGCGGACCCAACGGTCATGGTTCGAATTCCGGGCTACCTTCACTCCCTTCGGTTGGTGAGTTGCGGATCCCCGCGAGAACAGGGTCTAGCATTTTTTGAGCTCGTAATCATTTTCGACGTTTGGATTTGGCTGTGGTTAACACTTCTGGTTGGTCTACCCTGTTTATTGAAATAAGTGGATTGCAAAAAAAGAGAAATTAGTGCGGGAGAAATCTTTGGAAGAATACATTAAAATGCTTAAGGTTTGGATATTCGTTAATCATAGCTTTGCTTGAGCAAGGGGACGACCTTTTAACTTCAGAATATGGCTCATATTGTATACGAGGAATCTTTCTGCTGTGCGCTCTTGTTTTGAGCAATGCGTACAAGGGTCAGAATGTTTTTAATTTGGTATCAAACCTTAAGCCCATACCGTATCGTCATTTGTCGCAGTTGGTGGATAACAATTTCAGTATTTATACGGGTTTGATTGATGCAGTTATTGAGGAGCATACGTTGATTGTTAAAACTTCAGCGGGGTGAGCATTACAAAGCAACAAATAGAGTTGGAAATGGACCCTCAAGATCTTAGGGAATCATTTATAAGTGGAGAAAATAAATTTGACGGAATTTCGGCCAATTCGGAGCCCAGGGCGTTGCTACATGAATTGTCTATTAGTTCATATGTTTATGTGGTAAATACTTCCTCTCAAAAAAATGCGATTGAGGAGCTGGTGAGCAAAACGGAAATTCTTCCTGAAGCAATTGAAATAATAAGAAATGTAGCGGAAGAATTATTTCCATCATACTTCAATGCCACACAATTGGCACGGAGAAGGGAGGATCTTGACAACAACAATCTGAACTTTGCAGTTCTTAAATCATGGCTTAAATGGCAGGCAAAGCATGAGCTGAAGATTTTAAAAAGGTGTAACAAAACCGCACTGGTTGTTTCTGACTATATGAGTCATCAGCTGGCTTTACAATTAACAAAAAATGATTTGGCTAGGAAACGGGATGTTTATGTTGGGAAAGATTTGTTATACAAACGAGAGTATTTAATTAAAATCAATGGGTTTATAAATTTGCGAGATATGCAAAGAATCAAACAAATGGGAGAGTCGGGCATTTGGGAATTTTGGATTCAGATCTTCCGAAATGGGAAGCTATACAAGGAAGATGACACAGAAAATGAGCTAAAGAAACCTACAATGCCCGGGAATATTTTTGTTATTTTTACACTACTCGTTTTGGGATTGAGTTTTTCGGTTACTATTGCTTGCATTGAATTTCATCGATTAGTTTACGACGCTGTAAGATTCATGTACGACACGTTTCAGACGCTTTATCATACTGCAATCAAGGTGAAAGTTGCTGCTTTGTTTAGTTCTAAACGTTAAGTTATGCACATTCAAACAGTTGAGCAGAATGAGCGGATGGTTGAAGCAGTTGTTGAATGTGATATTGACCATTAAATAATGTTGCTTGTCTGAAAGTTCAATCGTTGAGGAAGAAGCGGAAATTGTTTTGAGTGATCTTAAATCTGCAAACTCATCAGATACATAGAAGTGCAAGAGAAAAGCATGAGTGACAGCAGCACTTACCCTAAAGTACATCAATTATTAGAACGTTTAGTATTAATCTTACTAGTTTTATCTAATTATTCGTAATAGTATTTTTTTTTAGTTTTAGAAATACATACTAATAGATTAGCAATAAAATTACAAACCGTTTTCTTAATATTTGTATCAAGCACTGCTGTAAGTTTAGTAATAATAATAAAATGTGTAGTATTACTTATATATATGCTTCTCATTTCCTAAAACGTAATGAAGAGCTTCAAACCTTCGCAATTATTTGATGGAAGATATACTTTTGTCAATTGATATAATCATAAATCAAATGTTTAATATATACATCTTTAATGGAATATTTAGAAAATTACAGAAGCAGGTTGTCACTTATTTGGATTTAGTATTGTAAATGCATCTTGATTCAAGCTTTTATAAACGTTGACAAAATCAGTATACGTTGGCCAGTCGTCAGGATTTAAGTTCCAGCATTGCTTCAGTTGAGCGTAGCTAAAAGAAACGCCGCTTTTAAATAGCGATAGCAAACCCAGGTTTAATATAATTGTTTCCACAACTTACATTTGTTTCGATGCAAAATCTGGAATCTGATGTCCCAAACCGCTTGGAAGCCATTTGCAAAGTCAGCAGTCCAGCTTAGGCCATTTTGGCATTTTACCCGTGACTTTAATTAAATTATCAGTCATAATTTTAGTATCAAAACCATGTGTTCATAGCGTACCTACAGAGTATATTTCCCGAAGTCTCACTCCATACATAACTCCAAACACGGGATTTTATGTAAATTCCATTTTCGACAACGACTCGTGTCCATCTATTTCCACGGTAGTAGTTCCTGCGATATCTTCATCGTTTCATTTCAATTTATTTTAATGACATTGATGAGTTGATGGCTGATGGTATCATTGTTAAATAAATAGGAAACCATGAAAAATAACAAACATTAAAAATTATTTGTCACGTTTTCCGTCCATCAACTGCTTATTGTTTCCGTTGCAAGAACATTTTAAAACATACACGGAAACACTACAACCACAATGCGCAGATAACGTATCCTATTTAGCATAAATTATATATAATAGTTTCCCAATTTTTAGCATACAACTCTTTGTGGTCTTGTTATTGTCTTTTCTGTGACACTTGCAAAATATAATTAAGCACATTTTTCCTGTTACAACAAACCGCATAAAAATCTAATTTAGGTTGAGGTATTCTACGATGTTAAAACTTTTTTCATTTTAGCAATACGAGACAAAAGGCAAGTTCAATATCTGATAAACCCTGTAAGTTATTCAATTATTGTACTTATTTGAAAGGACATTCCATCCTTAGCTGTTTTTACACTATTGTTTAACACAAATAATAATACTTGAGTACTTTCTGTTAGTTCATACAATCTACATAATCAGTAGAAACATGAGGGTTATTAATTCATTGTTGATACTCGCATATGTTTCAACGGCATTCCCAAAACCATTAGCGCTGTACCAAAATATTGCTTTTGACGTGACGAAGCCACTGGAGACAATTTTGAGGGATACTGCCAAAATAAAGTCTTATATTGATAACCTGACAGTTCAGAAAGATAACAAGGAACGAAAGCTTCTCTTACTCTACAATCTTGGTTAGTGAAAATGAAATAATACACATCATTGAAAAAATTATACATTGAAAATATTTTTACGGCTCATATTTCTTAATTATCCAGATTGCGATATACTGCTGGATTGTGCGAGTAGTTTTCCTAAATGGAGAAACTACTGACTACAACCATAACCGTACAGATGTTGACTTGTTTTTGTCCATCACGTGAGTATTTTTTGATATTTTAAAAAATTTTAAAGACATTCTTACTGGCAACCTACTGGTTTAATAAAAAGTGCTTTTATCACAGGTTACCACCATATATACCAAGTAAAAATTTGACAGCCGATCTGCTAGACTTCAATTGGATACAAGATTTTGGCACCCAGCTATTATTCAACTTTCCCAAAAGCACAACCTGTGACCAAATAAAGATGTTGAATTTCGGATTTTTTTCTCGGCTGAAATTTGCAGGTCCCTTCAGCGTTGGTTATTATGAAGGTTTTATGAACTGCGAGCATTTTCGTCATTTTCTTTGGATATCTGGTTCTTTTCCTCCCTTTCTTATTGTTCACTTCTCATTTGGAATCACTGCTGGGGTAACGGAATCTTTTGGCCTATTTCAAAGACGATTGAAGTTTTATCACTCAGGCCAACAGAAGGAAATAAGAAAGGATAACCAATAACTTTATATTACCCAGCTGTAGAAGCTATTGGAGACAACTGCCACCAGCAACTACTGGCCAGCTACAGTGAAAAATTGGCTAAAAGCCAATCTCAGGATTTCGGACTAATTGTTCCAGCACCATCAGTTAAAGTATTCCGTGAAAACACCTCAACAAAAGGGTTCACTATGCTCGCCGATGATATAGACGAGTGGGACTTCTATAATCCTGGTGTAATGGAAGAAATTTCCAAGCGGTTTAACTCCGTTTTATTCATTACGGTAAGAAAAATGGTTTCAAACCGAATATTTGAACGAAAATATTTTAAAATTCATTTGTGGTTTTTATCTCAAAGATGACTGGAAACGTGTTTGGAGAACAGGAAATCCCCACAGGTTTCAAGAAAATTTAAATATTAACTCAACCAATAAACAGAATTTTTTCTGAAAGTCTTTGAAATGGAAAGTGAAGCTGCCGATGTAGCAGAATTGGAATTAAAACAATGGCAAGCAAATAACCCCTTTCCCAATGTTTTCGTTGGTACTTTGTTATTTTATATTAAACCCGACACCGTAGTAGCAGATGGGCCCATTGAGAAATTTGCGAAACGGATGTTGTCAAATTTTAAAGTTGGTTGTGCGGTTCAGCAAAACTTTACGAATCTCAATAGCTCAGTAGCAGGAAATGTCGTTGATGCCTGCAACAACATAAATGGAAGTCTTTATGTTTTGCATACAGCCATACCAATGACTGAAAAGGAAGTTGTTTCAGGAAAATATACATTTTATTATGAAAATACAATAAGGAAGGAATTAGAGCAAATGAAGGAATTTGGTGAGCTAATTTTACAATGGAAGCCTGCGGCAAGATTGGTGTTTGTTGTAAGAATCACAATAGAAATAAGTTTAAGTGAAGACTATCGTGGCGTTACAAATTTTTGCAATGACCAGATTCTTTACTTAAATGAATACTATGAAGCCATAACTAATTGGGCAAAGTGTAACAACCTTGAAATAGTTCTAAAGTCAGCAATTGATATCCCAGCAATTCCAGAACAATCTCATGGCTAACCTACGTCAGACCCATCTCTGGTAGTTCGTATGATGATCTTCATGAGCTATTAGAATTGCACCCTTACTTTCGTATTCCGGAACTACCCAAACAACATGAATAATTGGAAAGTGACCCCTGCATTAATGGGCAATTGTACGTCCTGATACCCATGGAAAATATTTTCACAATTCAAATGTGGAGCGGTCTTTCATACAAATTTAATTCGACAAAATGAAGCACTGACGACTGACGAATACAAAATTATGCTACAGTTAATTTTACATAGATTTGGAATGGTGGAAATTGTTCTCAAAATAATACAGGAGACTTTGGTTCGGCATGCAATTGGTTGGAATCACAAACAATTTATTTGACTTTGGTAACACCGTTTTGCTTAACTATAAGATACGTTATCCGTAAACCAACAGACGAGGAAAGAAGTGGTCCTTTATATTTGAAGATTTAAAGGAAAACAAGTTCCGGTCTATCAGGGAATACACTTTGACATTTCAGTTGCATTGAAGATTTCTCCAATCTTGTCTTCAGTGAAAAATTTTTTTGAAGCTCAGAAAATCTTGGAATGTTTTGGAGTACATGCTGCATGGAAACTATTAAATATCTGGTGTTTCGAAATGAATCTAGTCAATCGGTTTCGTCTGACAAGGATAAACTATTTAGTTTGCCAAGAAAAGCATGAAGTTAAAAATTTGGAATTTATGGAAACCATGGGTAACGTTTTGGATTCCCAATTATATCTTAAAAAGGCATTTCAAGAATTTTCCCAACGTTGGAACTGTATTCTCGAGTTATCTTGACGGATTTACCATGGATAAACGGACAAAGAGAGTTCTCGGAAACCTACATGAAAACCATTTCCCATTTTATGCAGTTTGGAACTGCTTACGACATCAAATATTTAATAATTGATGCTTTTGATGGAGAAACTGCAAACAATGGGTGGTGGAAAATACAAAACTTCAGCAAACTGAGTGATCCCTTTATGTTTGTTGAAAAGGAGGCTGGTAAGCTAAACTTATATATATCAGCTTAAGTTTTCACACAATTTTATTTGAGGCAAAATTTAACCCGCAAAATATTTTGAAACAGAATTGTTCAATCGAATAACATGGAGACCTGAACCCCTCAAAAACGAATCTATCAGTGAATCGGGTGAAATTCTCAGGTGTTTTTACTATCAGCGCTGGGGTTTATTGGTACTTTGTCTTGCACTGAGCGCGTACTTTTTTTCTGAGTACAGAAAATTACGTCAGTTTCTATCGGATGAAGAGGTAAAGATTCCTTAAACGGAAGGTCATCTGGTACTGGAGCACCAGTACGGAAGGTCTGGTGGTGACTCAGAGTATATGAAGTTAACACAGAATACAAGCTTCATATTTCGAATTACATTTGGGTAAAGATAATTTTTAAAACTCCAAATTGAAATGCTTGTTTCGAATACACAGTAATGCATTAAATATTGCAATATTCAAAAATATTTGGAAAAGGAAACTTGGAACTGTTTACAAAGGTACTGTCAAAGAATACCAGCCGGCAATTAAAACACCGAATAAAAACTGCTCGAAAGCTTGCTTCAAAAGCGTTCTATCTGAGATCAAGGTGCTTTGTTATATTGGGGAGCATTCAAATGTAGTGGATTTCTTGGAGCTTATACCAACGAAATACAGAGAGGTAAGGCGCATAAAATTCTATGATCAATTTAAGTTTTGCCTTGAACTTATCTCTTAATTTTTAGGGTCTTGTACATCGCCACTGAGTTTTGTGCCAATGGATCTTTGGAAGCGGTTTTAAGAAAAAAGGATAAGGTGGTTGCGTCACTAGACGAACATGCTTTACTGACATCAGAAAGATTGTGCTGTATTTATGAAGATCTCTGCAGATTTTCTTTGAAATTGCTAGTGGAATGGACACCTTGAGAGAAAGCATGTCGTTCATGGCGACCTGTCCGTTAGAAACGTTTTGCTGGATGAAATTACACATGCAAAATCGCAGATTTTGGACTTTCTCGTAAGCTGTACGACTATCAAAAATACGTGAAGACCTCACAAGAACCGCTTCCTTGGAAATGGATGGCGTACGAGTCCATGACGAAAATGGAATTTACTTCGAAATCAGATGTGTGGAGTTACGGTGTAACGGTTTGGGAAATATTTAGTTTGGGTATGTACTAAAAACAAAAATTCACTTTTATAATATATTCGTTCTAAATATTTTTTAAATTTAACATATTGAACTTCGTTTACATACTTGCAGGTAAGGTACCTTATTGTACTATCAACTGGACTCAGGAATTTTCTGATGAACTGAAAAATGGCTTGAGACTCAGCAAGCCTGAGTTTGCTTCTCAGGAAATGTAAAACATCTTCATGTATTTAAATGCTGAAACTGTATTATTATACATGATACAAATTTACAATTGTAAATTTTTAGTTATATGAAGTTACTTGATTGCTGGAATTTGGATCCTACGACCCACATTTTGCGGAAATGGCTGGCTTTTTCAAGGAATTAAACAAAACTGAGTATGTCTTTTTTGATGAAGCTTAGAATGAGATTGAAGTGTTGCAAGTAAAATGATAATAAACACGGAAAATTAGTACATACTGAATATCTACGTTTATATGCACGTTTCGTGCATGATGCAGAAATAATGTTAATACAAGACGAGATACTCTAGAAACTTAATAATAAATTTGTGTCAGTTTTTCTGATACAACTTTGCTTTCTCTATGGTAAACATCTTTAAGACAGCCTAACAGACCTATCTTATAATAGAATTACACTTAATAAAAGAAGGTATGAAAGTGCTTAGAATGTATAGGGGCACAATTACTACAGTGGGAAAACTGATTTATATGTATGTTTTAAATTACATGTTTATTATGTAACTTTATAACTGGATGACTATGACATATAAAAATTGAGTAAATTTATATAATTTTTATTTTTACAAGAAGGCATTCTTTCTATGAGCACTGCACAAATTGCTCTCAAAACATAAGCCAATATTTTAAATTATAGCCTAAAAACGTCAGCGTATGTGATTAAAGCTATTAAACAATTTTGGCTAAGGCTATTGAGAAACTGTAAAACTAACATTGGGGTCATTACATACGCATGGCCATTGCCGAAACTTAATGGTGGGCAGGAACGTCTAAACCGTTTCATGTACTCCATATCCTGCTCTTTTTCCATATACTTAGTCGCCAGCTGTTGCGAGTGATTATACTATGACGATGCGTTAGGGCACCCACCTCTAGCATAACGGAGTAGCCAAGAGCTGAAGCCATAAAGAAACCCAAAACAACTTTCATCCACAAGCTATACATGTTCCAGTGATGAATCAGAGCAACACAGCAGCACATAATAAGGATCGTACTCCCCATTTGTAACGGAATCAAAATAGCGCCTACTACCGCATTAGCTGTTTTAACCAGCACCGCAATTGACCTCCATGTGCTTATGAGATTTGTTGGCTTTCGAAGTCCTGCGGAGGTACAGTAGCGTCTCATTCCCAACCTCAATTCGTTTTTGACGATGGGGTAAATAAAGCAAAAATAGCCTATTCCATGGATGAGGAAAAAGTTCAAGAGGAAAATAACACCGACGGCAAAACGGGAA
>LJIJ01004202.1:0-15637 GCA_001718145.1 Orchesella cincta
TGACGCTTCCTCTTCCGTGAAACGAGGTGGAGTTTCCGGTGCTGCTGAAAGAATGGAAATGGAAGGGTGTCAGGACCAAATTACTTGACTCCAAATTAATGGTACGATTATTCGACAGAAAAGGAATTTGTTCAAGCAAATTTGAATTAGTTCGATTTGCAATAATTTTGTAATTATTGTAATTCAATTTTTTTTCCAGGACATGTGGCCAAAGGTTTTTGATTATATGGAAGATTCCAAGGATGTGTTGTCCGCTATGAATGCTTCGCCAGTGTTCTACAGTTTGTTGGAAAAACGAAAAAGCTTCAGCTCTACTGGCTCTTGTAAATTCTCTTATTTTTCAAAACTTACTGCTATTTAAACCAACTTTAGCCTCATATAGATTTTGACTCTCTTTGTTTCTATGTTTTTTTGTGTGGCAGGTGTTTCCGATCCTGATGAGTCAAAATATAGATAGTATTGCTCCAAGTAAAGTTTCATCAACTGTCGTCTTGTGAGCAAGCAGATGAGAACCAGTGTCGATAACTTCCTCATTAACTATGAACACAAACAAGTGTTTCTTCCTGAGGGCTCCTACACACTCCATATCAACGGTGTCATCCAGGCACTTTTGGACGTCACTCCAGGAATCAACTGGAACCCATTCGTAGGAAGATACTGTGTATTATTGTTAGAGGAAAACTACCGCAGCAACGAACTTGAGGTGTTACAGCGGCATGGTCATGAACTGCTCAATGTCGACCTTGAATTAATGTTTATACCACACCAGCAAGGGGAAAATGAACACTTTGAAACGAGCTCTCCGTCGTCTTCCTAATTTGCAATCATTGGAGCTAGAGTTTCCATGGAAGACAGTTGACGATGTGGAGGAATGGAAGAACTTCAGAACACCAGCCCATTACCTTCCAGCTCTGACCTCGCTTACAAAATTAAAAACTGACGACCTGTTCTTCCATTAATGAGTATGACGATGAGAATGACCTTGTTCTCACTCCTCCTTTTTGTTTGTTAGACCAATTTTGCTCAAGTACAGGAACCAGCTAACAAGTCTTCACTGCGAATGGTTTGTATTCAGAGTCAAACAACTGGAGTCGATCAGTTTCCCAGGACTTCGCTTACAAATTAAAACTGACACACCTGTCCTGTCATTGATGGGGGGTTCGAGGATGGAGATGGCCTGGTCTACTCTCAGTACTCTCCTCCTTCGTTTGTTAGACCAATCCTGCGAACTTACAGGAACCAGCTAACAAGTCTCTACTGCGATCGGTTTGTATTCAGCAAAAACAACTGGAGGTCCATCAGCTTCCCCCATCTTCTTCATCTGGAAGTTGCATTTCCTGTGACTGAGAGAGTTCTGAGTGGATCAAGAACCTTGCGAAATTCCAATGTCCACAATTGCGCAGCTTGACCTTCTTTGTAAATGATTTGGGAACAGAATTATTTTTGGCTCTGAACAACTTTAGAAGTAGTCTCCAGAAGTTGCGTTTTAAGTCACGCTTGGAGCACCCGTGCGACTGTTTAAAGTGAATCCATTGGATGTACGCGAGTTTCCCCAGTTAACGTGCTTGATATTGTTCCCAGCAGATGCTGAGACTCCAGCTTGGCACCTGTTTCGTATCATGTTTCCGAAAGCTAAAGGAATTGAAATTTCAATATGCAGGAAGGGCCAACGCGTCCCCGATGAAAGTGTTCGAAGCGGCTACTTCACCATGTTTCCCGACCTTAAATGGATAACTTGGACTCAAAGGGAGTATCGCACTGGAGCTCGACCTCCACTCTACACGGAGACTGTGGTCACGCGTCAGAACTGAACGGAAGATTGGACTGGAGTCAAGTGAAAATTGATTTGTTGCATTATACTCTATTACGTTCTAGCTAAATTGATTTTAGGCTTTTTGTAAATGAAGAGTTGAAAGCTTAGTTATCTTAATTAAATTAGTTTTTGTATTTATTGTCACTGTTTATCGGATTAAATTACTCTTAATGGTAAAACATGTCTTATCTAATTAAATTATACTTGTCATTGGGGTTTTCATCGATTCGCACACACAGTAGTTAGCATACCTCACGTTTCACACGCTACATACATGGTGAAAGCTGTGTGATGACGGTGATGAGATGTCAGAGTAATTGATAACGAGCATAACGAGCATTCCATTCGTTTTCCCATCTTCAGTTATACATTTTAATTACTTGACACAGGAACGGGAATGAGGCAAGTCTTTTTAACTAGTTATATAACGTAATGATGTCTTACTGATAAAGATTAAATGACAACTGTTCTGTCTGTTATTTGAGTCAATCATGCAAGCTCCGCCCACTTATCGTTTGTGAATTACACACATATATAATTGAATTTGCTTCTTTTGGCTTTGCCAAAAATACTCAATCGGGACATTGGTCACATAATGGATTGCCGGCTCCCACGAATTATTCCTGGAAACATCACAAAACAAAATCACCATTTATTATGACATTTCAAAAAGAAAAATGTGAAAATGCTGCATGAATATAAGTTGAAGTGGCTTACACTCGCCAGTCTTTCCATTTAGTTCGATATTGAAGCACCGGTTCGCCACGTTCAATCTATTCTTTACTCACTTTAAAACGGTAATCCACAACTTATTCATTGTGCCATGCATTATCATCTCCAACACTTCCAGTGGCGAGATCAGGATGACATTCTGTTCCCCTACCTTCCCCTAAAAGAAAAGAGTCACAGATTAAACAAGTAAGACGTAGTTACAAAGAGAGAACATAATTTTAACTACTCCATCCTCAACGTTGATACAGTTAGCGACAGCGTTTGTTGGATGTGGTGCCACCTTGATCAGTTTCCTCTGAAGTCGGTGGTTTGGGCTTGCGTCGATCAACCTAGTAAAATTTGCAGTTCACCCCGGTTTGAACTGGCTTGGCTGCTACTGAATCGGAGAGAGTTTCCTTTCTGCAAGTTCCACTTGGTTGAGGAGTTCAGCAGTTATCTCAGTTCGCGTCTACAGTCTCCCCAATTCCTCCACAGAAGCTTTATCTTGAGCATGATTTAATCGTGCGTTCCTATTGTCTTCTTTTGTCATTTTCCACCTTTTCGTGTTCTTTTCTTTATCTGTCATTTCAAGATTCGCTTTAACAAACTCAGCAATTTTCTTTTGCTCATTTGGCGGTGGTGGCGCTTCATCCGAACCAGAAACTATACGGGTCGCTGAATATATTGCTGAGCTGTTGATACTGGAATTGCTGGGGAGTACACGCCAGATTGAGTGTAGTCGTGGGGTAGTCGAAGAGGTTATCCATGTTAACTAACAACAAGAAAAACATTCATTAAACCAGAAAAAATATAATTTGCCACTGATTTTGATTTTACGATAACCTCAATCAATACCTTTTAAAAACGGTTGAGTAGGACGGAACAAAAGGAAGATCCACAATGGGTTAGCGAAATGATAAAATGCCTACAAAGTTTTGTTTCTTTTCAAAGAAATAAAAGGTTAGTAAAAATAAAAATGCAGCTTGGATTTACATCAGCGGTTGTTGCGATGGCATAGAAATTGTGATTAGTTGGATGAAATGAAGAAGGAGAAGAAAAAATGAATTATTTTTAGTAAACAAAGAGACCATTAATGAATTAGTTAGTACAATTTATTAGACGGAATCCCAGCATCATTTAAAACCGCATTACAAATCAGAGAATATCATATAAACGAATATAAGATGAAGAAAGAGTCAGGAGCTTAGATAACTTGAGCAATCAACGTGGAGGAAAATACGTAGGAAAGCCTTTTCCGAAAGATTCTCCATGTTTATCATATTCTTGTTTGCAGTGACAAAGGAATAGATCCCGAACCCGATGATTCCAAGGAAAATCAGACAAAAACTACCGCAGCAAATGATGACACAAACGGTGTAGCCGGCGATTGCCCCACGTCGCTGATTCCTTGATATTCCCATCCCAGCTCCAGCGCCGAATGCCGTAGCTGAACCAAAACCAGGACCAGCTCCAAATTGAGGTTGGATACCGGGAGCGAATGGGTCGGCAGCAGCACCACCAGAATAATCTCCACCGGATTCAGAGGAGGAGGATTGTGTTGGGTAGCTCATTTTGCGTCTTCTTCCTGAAAATGAAACGAGTTCCAATTAAAAACTTAATTTTCAAGTAAAATATCATATTTTAAATAAGTCAGCCTGAAGGTATTTGATTGAAATTTGATGAGTTTACCAAAATAAATTAAAGCACATTCCAATTTAAGCAAATGTTAACTTTCCATTTTAAAATTTAGCATTAGCTACCGATGGCTTACTTCGACGCTCTGCCAGTACGATTTTGATGAAAGAATCTCAAGCAAAGGCTAACCGTGGAGAAGTGATTGATTTTAAAGGAGACTTTCATTTAGCAGCAGTTCTCATTAAGCATTCTAGCGAGAGCTGAAGAGCCACTAATGACTTTTGATCTCTTTGAGGAAATTGTCGAGTTCCAAAGTAAGTCAAGTTTTACAACCCACGAATTTGTTGCCTGAAGATATATATATAATTGATTGTCTTTTTTGCACAACTTACAAAAGATGAGAGAGGCTCGTTCGTAAAGCAAATTGTTTTGGACTCATGTGCTGCTCGTCTGACTGATGAATTTTAGGGCTTACAAACCACGTATTTCGAGAAGAGATGAGGGAAGAATCAATGCATTACTTACTAATTTAAGCAATCTTCATTTTAATATGACGAAACAAAGTGTTGCGATACAAACGACGTTGAATTTTCAATAATATACTATTTATTAGTTCATCAATCAACCTAACCTACAGTATAAATTCATGAAAACGTTTTTAAAAATATTACTAAGAGGACGTATGATTATCTTGTCTACTCAACATGTACTGAACGGACTGATTACTAGAAAAAAATAGCAATAGGCATATACAATAGTTCATTAATATGCCTCAGGTGCTAATCTAATTGAATCTATCTATCTGAGCGCTGTGTGACTTAATATTAAGAATTAATACAGCGTCTAAACTTCATTCTACCTACCAAGAAAACAAAATACTATTATATATAATAAATAATAAAAAATTAGCTCCGACTAACTTCCATCGTTCCATTGCCGGAGATTTTCCATCTGGTTCAACTTACTTTGCTCCACTTTGATTTTGATCCCTTTTTACCCTAAAAGTTAATGACAAAGAGAATAAGTAATTTCCGATGTATTAATGGATGGATTAAATGAAAAATGTTTCAGTTCGCATGTTGTTTTACCACGGGCTTGAGCTTTTGGTGTCCCACTTCTTTTTCGTATTCGGCCACCTCTTTCTCGTCCTCCGGTTATGGCGATTTTGGGAGCTGTTCATCCCTGGTGGAAGAGTCCCTTGAATTGGAAGAACTGGATGTTCCAGCCGTGGCTTCAGCACCTTTATCCTGTTGGGTTGCACCGGACTTCAGAATATTGGGTTGAGTGTCATGATGTTGATGTGTCTGTTTCTGTTCGGTGGCTGGAGAAGCTTTCTCTTCGGTAGCTGGAGACTCGTTCTTTACGGTGGCTGAAGAGTCATTCTCTTCCTTCTCTTTGATGGCAGGAGATTCCTTAGGCATTGGCTGGCTGGTCGTCGGCTTCATGATCAACCGTTCACGAGCAAGTAGACTCTTGTTGTCCTTGATGGACGGTTCGGACGTAGGTGTAACCAGGAACTCAAAGGCAAAGCTGACGTGCAAATTGCCATCTTTGCTACCGTCAGCGGTGACGCGCAGGAAATTCTTCTTGAACTCTTTTGCGTGGATATCATTTGTCTTCACCAAGTCCTTCTCACTGTAGGGAAGAATTCTGGTCCTAAAGCAGTCGAGATAATGCTGAAAATAGAGAATACAATAATAAATGCCATTCGTAGTAATAGTTTAGAGCTAATGAACGTAAAATAGTGGCAACTACTTAACAAATCTGAACTTACAACTGATTCTGCAGGAGTTGACACGAAATAAAATGGCAATACAGCAGGATCCGCCAGATGGTCCGTTTCTCGAAGCCACATGCGAATGTGTGTCTTATTTTCACAAATGGTGAGTACGCAGAAACGGTCTCCAGGGTAGTCCACAAGTCTTCGCTCAATAACGACCCCTGGTTAAAAATCAAGTAGAAAATTGGCTGAGAATCAATCAAACCATTCATACAATCAATTTCGCAGACATGAATTAACTACGACTTACACTCATCAGATAAATCGGAAGGATGTTTAAATTGGAAATGTACGACAGTCTTCGGATCGTGTTGGACTGTGAAGCCGTGCTCATTCCAATGAGAAACTAATCCCGCGTGTGTGGCAAACCGTTGTGCACAGGGATCTTCATTATTTTTCCCTGGTAGAAAGCAGACGCGCAGCTTTCTACAAAAAAAATATATAACAGAAAGATTATGTTTGGTTAAGAATCATAGTTTTAAATGCAAAAGTGTATAAACACTAATTATTTACCTGTAGCTGCAGTCATTTATCTCATGCTGCAGCAGCTCAGCCTTTCCTTCCTGTGAAAGTACAGCCGTACTTTGTAGCACCGCAAGGTAGTGGTTGAAATAGCTGAAGAAAGATGTCCATGTGACTAGGCATTCCATTATCGTGTCCTGTCAGCTTCTTTTGGCAAAGGTAGTTCCCAAATGGGCCCTTAACGACGACGGGACATTCTGTCTTGTCTTTTCCAACACAGAACTCCTTGACGCACGAGCTGCAAACAAGGTGGCCATCATGGCACCACTGGGTGCTGAGTATAGCCAGCTCGAGACACACAGCACACTTGAAGTCACGCTCGAGGTCTTCAGGAAGTGGGAGTTGTGAAACCCTGTGTGGAAAAATATTGAATAAAAATCACAAAATTAAATTGAGAAATAATTCGAAATTCCCAAATAACACAATATTAGAATAGAAGGAATTAAATGTCATACCTTTCCAAGCGAAGCGATTTGCGTTTGAGAATTTCCTGAAGCTCCAGATTAAGGTACGGGCGATGTATGTCGAACCCCTCCATCTTGTCGTCACAGATTCTGCTGGAAATGGTTTCCGAAGGGAAATTGAAAGTTTTAAGAAATGAAATTTAAGTTCCCAAAAAAATCAAAATTTCCGAGCACGAAAAATTGTTCACTAGAGTGGGTAGTTGGAGAGAACTTTCCTCTTGAACGAGTTGCGTAAGAATGATTTTCAAAGCGAAAAATCGGCCCTTTTATACCCCAAATTCAAGGTCAAATGACAGTAGCGTTCACGCTAACTTTCAAAACTTTCATACAGTAGCTTAAAATTTTAAATAATTCACGATAACCTGGAAAAACCTGATGAAAAATAGGGGTAGTTGTAAATACCTTAGCCATAAGAGAAAGTAATGGAACAGTCTCGTTGTACCCCTTATCTCTGCATAATACCTGAGACCTTTCTAATTTGCAAACAATGAACATGCAGAAGCCATGTTGAGCCTCAACGTTGATTTGTTTCAAAATTTCCATTATTTTCAAAACGTATCATAACATTTAACTTTCATGTCCATACAACTACGTTTTACATGACCTTGGCACGTGCGTTTAAAATGGTTAAGAAATCCACCTAGAATGCAATTCAGAACGTATGAAATACAGGATGTACTGCGATATTTCTTAATTATTTTAAATGTTACAAAGCAAAGGTCCAATATGCATGGAACAAAGTGCAACTAGTCTATGCAAATCCTACAACCAGACAAAGGAGCTAATCTGAACATCGCAGGCTGAAAAGTAAAATATAAATCAAAATGACTCCACCAATTTGCATAACCTGTAAACGTTGACTAAACGTTTTCAAACAAAGAAAGCAACAAACACATCGATTCATAACTGTAATTTATTTAATAATATGTAATTGATGCATGTAAAGAGTAATTTTGGCTTAGAAATATAGCGTCGCTTGATTGTAACTGAACTTCAGTTCACGTTAAAAATTGTGATATTCAAAATTTGATTTGGTTAGCATGAACTATGATCAATTCAGAGAAAGCACAATGAAAGCAGTTGATAAATCAATCATTTTTTTGTCTAGAAAGTTTCAGGTTTACTACACACCACTTATCGCACCCTGTAGCTTTTTCCTTACTGTTTTTGGTCTATTCAGGAATTCGGCACCTAAAAACTGCTTAAATATGGTCATCCCCGCAGTAGTACACTGATCTGAACGTCCCTGCTTGTGTAAAAAAAATATCTATGCTTGTGTAAATGAATGCAACAGGTTTGATGATGTACATGGCTACAATGTATTTACACTTAAATTTTAATCCCTACACACATAATCATGCATACATGCACTCACTTACAGTTGACGGTCACACTTTTTTATGCCCAATTATTCCGTAAAAACCTGCACACTGATTTCTCACCTTTGTCAGTCTCTCATTGTTAGAATCTCTGCAAGGTGCATGTTTCTGCTCCGTAACTGCAATGGTAGTCAACTTTCCACTAGATTTCTTTAGTTTTCTCATCTTACCGCTCAACAGAAAAGTGGTGTCAACCGTTTTGTGAAGTTATAGTTTAAAACAAACTAGTGACCCAATGTAGCAATTATGAATAAACTTCCCATTATGGAAACGTACACGTCACATGCCATTTGCTACTCTGTGATTTGTATGTGTGTTTTCGTGAATCTCATTCAAGCAACTGGTGTAATTGCATCTGAAAATGGGTTGATTAAAAAAGGCATTTCTCGTAGTGAAGGTTTAAATGAGATTGGAAAAAGGAGTGAGCATTTAATTGGGATCAATGTGATCCAGGGTTACCGACGCCATAATCATCAGGGCTATTGGAATGTTTCAGTATCTAAAAATCAAGTTTCGCATATAAATAACAAAAAGTTATTCTTCTGTTCCGATAAAAATATTACGGAAATTGTGCATACAAGAACTGTGAGGAGAAATGATGTTGAAATAGAGAGGAATTCATCGAAAAATGGTACAATCCTTCCGGTTACTACAGAACTAGCCTCCACAACTATGAGAATAGTAGCACCACACATATCTAACGTTGGTGCAAAAAATGTATCAATCAGTGAAAATTTAATTGCTAGAAAGGTTCAGAGTGACCGAATAACTCTTCTACTCTGTCTCATACGAATGGTAACGTTGAGGAAATGCGAAAACTGGAGGCGATTGTCCCCGTGAACCCAAAGACTCATCGTCTTGCTCAATTATTTACTCGATCGTGTAAGAAAATAGTCGTTATCTATCTGATTGGCTGTCTTGTAAATATTTAATGGTTTAACTTTCATCGTCAAAGTGCTGTCGTAATTATAAATGCTTATGTTTTAGTGGCACCCTTTTTTCTCCATCTTTTCCCTGTGGAATGAAAAATGTTGGACAATAGGATACGATCAGGGAACCTGCTACTCAAGGTTGGTGAAAATTGAAGTTTTGTATAATTCTTAAGAGAAATCGGAGATGCAACGCGCGATTTATGATCTGCTTACAGAAAAGAATGCGAAGCAAAGGAGGACAAGCAAAAGGAATTTGTATAGGGGTATAGGAGTGTGTTGGTTTGTAAGTCCAATAAAAGACTGAGGAGCTGAAAAACTTATGGATCTCTTCATGTAATTCATGAACTATTAACACTTTTCAGTTTCGTATGCATGCAGCAGTTCAACTGGTCTTAATAGAACTTATTTCGTCAATCCTGAATTTCCTTTTGCCGTCAGCAAAGCAGAATCAACCTGTGAACATGCAGTGCGAAATGTACGACAATAATTTACTGAACTTCCATTCAAAAAATCAAGTTCCTTAGTAATCATGTCTTTGACGATGCGATGACCAATCCAATTCATTTATTGTCTATAGTTAGGTGGAGTTTGTCAACTGCGACTAGACTTTGAACAGTTAATATTGGAACCTCCAGGTCCTGATGGGATTTGTTGGAAAGATAGCTTCAGCATTTACGGAATTGACATGAGATTGCCTCCTTTATGTGGGGATTTGACTGGTCACCATGGTATGTATATTTCGATACGTTTTAAATATTATAGCTATGTAATATGCTGTGAATGAAGTTCCAAATAAATGTAATTTTTGGGGCACTGTGCAATCGATAATTCAGCAAATTTTGACTGTTCCAGTATATTTACCCGTCGGATTTGATCCAAACGTGAAGTACGTTATTAGCGTACGTGTACGCGTACGTGAAGCAATATTCGTGGAGCACATGGCATGCATGAGTAGCTAGGTAGGATAAGATGATTATGATGATAGATACTTGTATTATTCATGTTTTCTTCGTTAATACAACTGCATCTATCTATTCCAACTCATTTTTTAAGCTTTAGCCTGAACGGACTACATTGATAAGTGTAGTTATATCATGCTATAAGAGAAGTAGTCAAATTGGGACTAACTAAGCTTTTTACTGTCATGATGATGCTTCTTTCTAGGACTAATCGAGCATGCATTTGACAGAGTACCGCATTTTCCTCAAGTTGGCTGGCTAGAGTTTGTTGTGATACATTTGACCTTGAATCGCGAAAGTAAATGTTTTTCTGTCTCTCAACGAGCAAGCAAGCATAGCTGTAAATTCATGTACAATGAATTTTAATGTTTAACGAAATACAGCATGTGTATTACCATGTGCCTGTGTTGTTTTGATTTATATGAAAATGTTTTGATATTTTTATCCTTACAAAATGCGTGACAGCTTATGTTTTTATGTTTTTCAAATGAATTTTAATGAATGAATGAAAGCATAGCATAACAGCCTTTCACGTACACAGGATAAAAGTGTCAATATAATAAAATATAATTTTTCACACGATGATGACCTAAACTGCTTCAGAATCCTCCTCAGCAATTGGTTCCAACTTTGAGCCTGTAAATGGCTGAGCCTTCTCATCATCATCAGACTGAGGTTGGGATGTAGACAAGCTGTATTGAATATTGTGGCGAAGGTTGTACTCCTCAACTTGTTGCCTCATGTCTTCTGGCAACTCAACTCCCAACGCAGCCAAAACGTATTCTGGTCGAAGAGGGTTGTGGTGAGTCAGAGGTGGGTAGACAGGCTCCACTTCGTCATCGCTACTGCTGAAGTCATCCTCTTCAGGGCATTCCCTGAGCGCCTTTGAGCCGCTAACAGGAGATTGTTACGAATTATAGCATCTCGGCCACGTTGAGCAAGCCGATTAGTTCTCTTTGATCTCCCGTTTTTCTTTTTGCCAGCGGGTGTCATGTTATTTAGGACATTGTTTAGCGGTTGGCTGGGGTTTGTGAGGAGAGAAGTAGATTCCGACAGGGTTTGGTTCCTCATCATTTGAGTGATAATGTTCAGGTACTGGCCTGCAACATAGAGAGTAAACCCAGATATATTAGTAGCGTACATCTTGGCCTTAGTTTTTAAAATGGCTGTTTTTTAGTATAGCGCTCCAACACTTACCGATCTTCTCATATGAAGTATTACCACAAATATGCATGGTAATGACCTACAGCTAATGGTATAATAGGCATCAAGGGTGTAATCTAATCATCCTCCAAAGCGGCCCGTTAAACAAAGATCCCCGTTGCTAAGGAGGTTGAATTCGATGATAAATCTGGGTTCCTAAGCCAGTGATCTCCACGGACGTCATAATTGAGGATTACTTCCGCAAAGGGCGAAAAGGACCCCTTTGATTTCCAGAAAATTGGCCAACTTTCAAAACAAATGGTTGTGTAGGAGTCATATTTAGGTCAGTAGGATAACAATCCGTTACGACACAGAAGTCAGAATCAATAAAACTTTTTAATTTGAAACTTCGCCCCATTTTCAACTTGTATGGGAAAACTCAAAAGTTTTATTAACAACCTCAATCTATAGACTGAAAGTTTTTGGGCTACAAAATTGGTAATCGAACGGCTTTCTACATTCTCTAATTTGTTGTTGTTTAAAAAATGAAAAATCGGAAGCGCAGTCATTTTTCTGCAGTATTTATTCTTCTAAGAAGAGAACAAGGAGAAATGCAAAGCGGATTAAAAAAATGGTAAAGCTCGTCTAAATTCAACTTACCTTCTATACCGTATAAGCAAATACAAAGCTGGCTGTATTAAGTGAATTATCATAAGCCTGAATTCCCAAGAAAACATAGGCTTCGTACATACATGTTGCTAGCAAAATTTTGTTATGATATGTACAGCATTTATCGGTGTGTGCTTGGGAAGTGACAATTTGCGTAGTTAAAATTGCAGGCTAAAGCAAACCAAGCTTTAGAATAGCTATTAATAATCTGATTAAGCCTCATTTAACCATCTTATGAGCAACTTCTCGTTTCCGTAAAGATCCTAACCTGCATTTGTGCGCTAAACTGCAAGCTTTGGCCATTTTTTGTAAGAATGTTAGTCATGTCATCAGGTTAGGTTTTACGGAAACGAGTTGCTCATAAATGGTTTAAATGAGCTTAATCAGATTATTAATAGCTTATTCTAAAGCTTGGTTTAGCCGTTTAGCCTGAATTTTAACTACGCCAATTGGTCTACTTCCAAGCCACACACGAATAAATGCTGTACATACTATAACAAAACTTGGTAGCAAACATGTATGCTAACAGAAGCCTAATGTTTACTGTGAATTCAAAGGCTTATGTAATCATTAATACAGGCCAGCGCTTTGTATTTGATTATAGTTAGAAAGGTCGAGAATTAGACGAGCTTTACATTTTTAACTCGCTTTGCATTGTCTGCCATTTTCTCTCTTAGAAGAAAAATATCTGCAGAAAAGATGACTGGGCTGCCGATTTTTCAATTTTTTAAACAACAAATTAGACGAGTAGTAAAGCCGTTCGTTTAGCAATTGTTGTAAGGCCAAAACTGCAGTTATGAGATTGAGGTAGTTATGAAAAACTTTTGAAGTTTCGCCGATCAAGTTGAAATGGGGAATTTCAAATTTAAAAGTTTATGATCCTACCTTGCTGTGTCGTAGACGGTATTGTTATCGCTACGACCTAAATATGCTCCTATCACAACTCATATGTCTTTGAAAGTGGCCATATTTTCTAAACAAGGGCTCCTTTTTTCGCCTTTGCGGAATGATCCATATTGACGTCGCGTTGGAGTCACCTGTTAGAATCCAGATTTATCTCATTCAACCGTCCTTACGCAACGGGGAATCTTTAACGGCCGCCTTTGAGATATGTAGATCGACCCTGATGCTTAACCATTAGCTGTGGTCATTACCATATATTTGTGGTATACTTCATGAAGAAAGATCGGTAAGTGTTGGAGCGCTATTGACTAAACAGCATTTTAAACCTTAAAGCAAGATGTACGCTACTAAATATATCTGGGTTTACTCTCTATGTTACAGGCAGTACTTGAACATTATCACTCAATTTGATGAAGGAACCAAACCCTGTCGAATCTACTTCTTCTGCTCACAACCCAAGCCAACGCTAAACAATGTCTATAAATAACATGACACCCGCTGGCAAAGAAAAACGGAGATCAAAGAGAACTAATCGGCTGCTCAACGTGGCGAGATACTATAATTCGTACCATCTCCTGTTAACGCTCAAAGGCGCTCAGGGATATGCCCCTGATGAGGAGAACTTCAGCAGTAGCGATGACGAAGTGGAGCCTGTCTACCACCACTCTGACTCGCCACAACCTCTTCGACCAGAATCACGTTTTGCTGGGTTGGAGTTGAGTTGCCAGAAGACATGAGGCAACAAACTTGAGGAGTACAACCTTCGCAACAATATTCAATACGCTGTTTAATCCCCAAACTCAGTCTGATGATGATGAGGAAGGCTCACCATTTACAGGCTTAAAGTTGGAACCAATGCTGAGGAGGATTCTGAAGCAGTTTAGGTCATCATCGTATGAAAAATTATATTTTTTATATTGACATTTTATCCTGTGTACGTGGAAAGGCTGCTATATGCTATGCTTTCATTGGAATATATCTCGCTTGATACATTGTGAAAACATGTTCGTTGAAACTTGATAAACGGAGGCAGCCTCCAGGTCTGAAATTTAAAATTAGCTTCATACCATTCAATATAAAAATCATTTGAAAAACATAAAAACATTAAGCTATCATAATCGCATTTTGTATGGAAAAAATACCAAACATTTTCATATAAATCAAAACAACACAGCACATGTAATCACTACATGCTGTATTTTGTTAGAGGTGAAAGCACATGAATTTACAGCTATGCTTCTGCTCGTTGAAGACAGAAAAACATTTACTTTCGGCCGTTCAAGTCAAATGTATCACAACAAACTTCTAGCCAGCCAACTTGAGGAAAATGCGGTACTTCTGTCAAATCATGCTTGATTATCCATAGAAAGAAGCATCATGTCATGACAGCAAAATAGCTTATGTTAGTCTGCAATTTGACTACTTCTTTATAGCATTAATATAACTACACTTATCATGTAGTCCGTTCAGGCTAAAGCTTAAAAATGGGTGAAATAGATAGATGGCAGTTTTGATTAACAAAGAAAACATGAATAATTACAAGTATCTATCATTTCATAATCACTTATCCACCTAGCTACTCATGCATGCCATTTGCTCGCACGAATATTGCTTCAACGTACGCGTACACGTACGCTAAATAACGTACTTCACGTTTGGATCAAATCCGACGGTAAATATACTGGAACAGTCAAAATTTGCTGAATATCGATTGCACAGTGCCCCAAAAATTACATTTATTGGAACTTCATACAGCACTAATTACATAACGCTAACATAATTAAAAACGTATACAAAATATACATACCATGGTGACCAGTCAATTCCCACATAAAGGAGGCAATCCTCATGTCAATTCGTAAATGCTGAAGCTATCTTCCAACAAATCCATCAGGCCCTGGAGGTTCCAATATTAACTGTTCAAAGTCTATCGCAGTTGACAAACTTCACCTAACTATAGACAATAAATGATTGGATTGGCACGCATCGTCAATAAACTGATTACTAAGGAACTTGATTTTTTGAATGGAAGTTCCAGTAAATTATTGTCGTACATTTCGGCACTGCATGTTCACATTTGATTCTGCTTTGCTGACGGCAAAAGGAAATTCAGGATTGACGAAATAAGTTCTAATTAAGACCAGTGAACTGCTGCATGCATATGAAACTGAAAAGTGTTAATATCCATGAATTACATGAAGAATTCCATAATTTTTTAAGATTGTCAACTCCACAGTCTTTTATGTGAACTTACAAATGCCAACAGACTCCTATACCACCTTACAAATTCCTTTTGCTTGTCCTCCTTTTGCTTTCGCATCTTTCTGTAAGCAGATTCATAAGTCCGCGTGCATCTCCGATTTCTCTAAGAAGTTATAAACTAAAATCTTCAATGCACTAACCTTGAGTAACAGTTCGCTGATCGTATCCTATTGTCCAATCATTTTTTCATTCCACAGAAAAGATGGAGAAAAAGGTTCACTAGAACATAAAAGCATTTATAATTACACAGCACTTTGACGATGAAAGTTAAACCATTAAATATTTACAAGACAGCAATCAGATAAAATAAACGACTAGTTTCTTACACGATCGAGTAAATAATTGAGCAAGCCGTGAGTCTTTGGGTTCACGGGACAAGTCGCCTCCATTTCGTATTTCCTCAACGTTTACCATTCGTATGAGACAGAGTAGAAGAGTTATCTCGGTCACTCTGAACCTTCCTAG
>LJIJ01004203.1:0-15636 GCA_001718145.1 Orchesella cincta
GTGATATCGTTCACGTCATTGGTTCGGTTTAATTTTGCTGTTTAATTGTCTGTTTGCATAATCGTTGTGTCCTGTCTTATCATTATAACTTGTTACTCGTCCGGTGTCTGTGCTTGCTTGATGCCTGTTTATATCTGTAATTTATTGTAGGTTGGCTTATGTAATGGATTTTTCGTTTCCTTGTTTGTTTCAGAATAAGTTGGCTTTTTCAGGCTTGTTATGGAAGCCAAAGCTGTTCACATTGAATCTCACACGTTTTGATTGTTTGGATGTATATACGTCCGTGTGTAGCATTTGTAGTGTATCCTGCAGCCTGGTATAATATGTCATCTAATCTCCAGTCTGACATGTAGACTTACCGATAGAGATACCTTATAGACGTTCATCGTCTTATTTCACAGTCTTGATTGTTGCCACGATGTTCGTGTAACTCCTGTGGCTGAGTTCAAAGGTCGTTTGACTAAAATTGTAGGACCCTCAGCCCACATAATTTCCTTGAGCCATAGACAAATTTTTTTCGCAGAGTGACTCTTTCAAATGGGGAGTTCAGGCTCTTATGTATTTGATTTCGAAAATCTTTTGTTGGCTATTTTGTTGTCCATTCTTCGCTAACAAACGGTTCCGTTTTGGTCTTCTCCATTATTTCTGCATTTGATTTTGACAATATTCGTGGTTAGTTCATAAGAACCTTTGTCTCTTCTGATATTGATCATCTTCATACTTGGTACTCTCTTTGTGTCTTTGATTGGTACTGTAAACCAGCTCCATCGGATCCTTAACCTAGTGCATCCAATCGTGTAGTAAGGACTCTTTACTTCGTGTCTTCATTATTTTTCACATTAAATATACAGTATACCTAAATATCTCAAATTTTTTTGACAAGATGTATTAAAATTATCGTCTCTAAGGAAGATACATATCAAGAGCTCTCCGTATCTTTTTCCAATATCACTCGTGTTCCCAAGTTCAAGGCTTTTTTCAGTCTTCCTTGTAGTGGGTTCCAGAGTTAAATATATTTCCTAAAGTTATTTCTGATTGAATTCGAAATTGTTAATAAACAAGATTCTATTTGTATTAATTACATAAAGTAGTATCTACGTTTGTTTCATTTTGGGAATCATAACCAAACATCAAAGAACTAGCGCATGACAGGGAAACTTCATATTAAAATAGGAGTCACGCCGTCACAAATGGTGCCGAAAGTCCAGGTTTGTTCTGGTTTTTCAGGCTTTGAATCAGTTACTTTGCCAGTGTCGTAATAAACCCGTGCAACAGTGACAATTACATCGCCAAATAAGTGAAAAGTATCAGTTTTACAGACATTACGATTTGTGAAATAGTGATACGCCCCCTCCATAATCATGGATATCCTTATTCCACCAGATTGGTGGCTATATGGAAAATTCATTCTATTCATGGTGCTGTTTCATTACCTTACCGTGGAATAGAATGCCTCTACAAGTTTACAATTAACAACTTCAACAAGTGGCTCACGCCAACACCGTTACCACCAGTAAACCAGTTCTCGTTAAAGATCCAGCCATAGGAACGCCAGCTACAGCAAACGGGGAAGGGACCCCAATTAAAAAGCTAACCGCAAGGTTAAAGAAGACGATAACAGACGTTAACACCCTCTCATCAAAACTGCAGGCGGAAATAATCGACGTTGGAAAACATTCTCGTGGTTTTACGGAACATGTGCATGCCACCTTGGATAACAAACTAGCCCAAGTCATCATGGACCTTCAGGACCTAGGAACAAGAACCGATCGCCTGCAACAGGACTTTGAAGACTACTGCAGAGAGTTCCTTGAAATGAAAAATAAGGTTCACACAGACTTGGTTAACATCAGAAATTTGAACAGGTTTTGGAAGATTTTATAGGTGGAGAATACATGCAGCAGCATTCTGGAAAGATTCCTCCCGTTGCTACAAACTCATCTCCAGCCTACCCCTTCCGCTCCTCCTGTCATAGTTCAACCAAATAATAATCAACACAATGCATCAGCAACCACCTCACCTCCCACCTTCATGCTCCGTTCAAGACGAAGTATGTCCAGGGAACAACCTCCTTCGATACTCCATCTTAACCAAAGTTTAAGATCACAACCACCACCACCACCTGTTATTCATCACGCTCCCTCGAATTCCTATTCCACGCTTTGACCCAAAACTCAACACAGCAGAATACTTCTTGGAGGAATTAGAACAATACATGGAGCACAAGCCCATCCCTCCTCCAGATCGTCTCTGTCATCTTAGTCAAATATTCCAAAAAGAAAAGGAGCTAAACTTGTGGTGGCAGCGAACCAAACTACAGATAGCTACGTGGGAGGAATTTTGCACCCATTTTATAAAAATGTATGGTAGCGACGCGGATCACACAGCGGCAACAGAACGCCTCCTTCGCCGTCGCCAAAACAAAAACGAGCCATTCTCCCAATTCGCGATGGAGATGGAACTGCAATATCTAAAATTGCATAGAAATCATGATCACAATAACACTAAATTAATCTTGACGTTATTTCAGAAAGAGCGTTACCTTATCTGAAGCCTCACTTATTAGGATGTCAAGCCAGTGATCTTTACGAGTTAATTCATTTTGCCCCAACAATTGAACAGCCACAATACAGTAACGCCTTCCAAAACAACCATCACCGCCTCGCTGAGAAGAAAAGTACCTCATCTCGACCAACATCACCTGCAGCTGACGGTAAACAAGAAAATTCAACAAGTCGGAACTGGGAAACCACCAACCTCTCCAAAACCTAATCCTCAGAAATGCCAACGTTGTGGAAAAGAATCACAGGGGATTGTCGATAGAAAGAAAGAACCAAATGGAAAAAAGGACCCATAAAACTGGTGGATGGATCCACAGCAACTCCACGGGAAAATGAAGTACAAATTCACAATTGGAACACGACAATTTAATCACGAGTTTGTTTTATTGCCAGAATGTGACTTCACCATGCTCCTGGGCATGGACTTCCTGAGAAACAGCGGAATCATTATGGATTTGGACCTCATGCAGTTTTGGTATAAGGATACATTTCCTCTCCAGAAATATCAATTTGAAGTTGAAAAAGGACCCAAAATCAGATCCCTTCAAGTCCTTCAGATTGGCAAAAGGAAAAAATCAAGCAAGTTTTAAAAAGTTTCCAACGGTTGTGGACTCCTCTGCTCTAGGCCGGACTGACGTAATTGAGCATGAAATCCAAGTAAAAGAAGATAAACCAAAATTACAGAGACCATTCCCCGTTTCAGAAGCCAAACATGCGATTATTGACAAAATTGTTGAAGAAATGCTTCAACAGGGACTCATATCAGATTCAATTCTCCATACAGCTCACCCGTTTTGCTACGTCCAAAACCAAATGGAGACTGGAGACTTGTGAATGACTTTAGATACGTCAATCAACTCACCGTTCCAGACGGCTTCCCAATGAAGCGAATAAATGACATGCTCCGCATGTTTTCTGAAGCCACTCATCTCTCAACTATCGACCTGGAGAAAGGATTTTGGCAAGTAAAATTGAAAGAACAACACAGAAAATTTACTGCATTCCAGACTAGAAAAGGACATTATCATTACAATGTAATGCCCCAAGGACTGATGAACAGCCCAGCCACCTTCCAACGACTGATGAATAAAGTTTTAAAAGGACTTGACTCTTTCGTCTTCGTGTATCAAGACGACATCATCATCTTCTCCAAAAGCTTTGACGAACATCTACTTCACATCCAGACCGTAATGGATAGGTTGAAAAAAGCCAAATTAACCATAAAATCAGAGAAATGTCAATTTGGAAGGGATAAGGTCAAATTTCTTGGTCACCTCATTTCAACAAATGGAATTTCACGCAACCCGGAGAAAGTACAAGCAATACTCCTGCTCAAGCCACCAACCTCAAGAAAACAACTAAGAAGCTTCCTGGGAGCAGTTGGATGGTTTCGCCACTTCATTCCTCATATGGCAAGTGTAGCGGAACCTTTATACAAGTTACTGAGTACTAAAAACAAATTTAAATGGAATACAGATGCCAACATTTGAACAGGCGTTTGAACAACTGAAAAAGGCGGCCTCCACCGACATCACACTACTTCACCCCAACTTTACAAAGCCGTTCGTACTCCGCACAGATGCATCCGATTGTGGCGTCGGAGCAGCTTTACTCCAAGCCAACAGTGACAACCAAGAACGTCCCATTGCTTTTGCAAGTAAAGCCCTATCCAACTCTCAACGAAATTACTCCGCTGCAGAAAAAGAGTGCTACGCTGTCATTTTTGCATTGGAGAAATTCAGAGAATATTTGGATGGAGCATCTTTTTCTATCCAAACCGATAATACAGCCATTACGTACCTTCATTCTATGAAAAATACTAATTCCCGACTGATGCGTTGGTGCTGGAAACTGCAAGAATGGAGCCCTAGCATCACTCACATCAAGGGACGGGATAATTGTCTTGCTGACTATCTTTCCAGAAATCCAGTTTCACCCCAAAGTGATAGCGAAGAGGAGCAGCCACAACACATAAACGCTCTTACCCTGACATGCAATCTGGATAAGAAAACCCTGAAGCAAGAACAAGAAAAGGACTCTGATTGCAAACAGCAGCTACTGACACAGCCTGACAAGTTCTGTATCTTACAAGGCATTATTTACCGTAAGATTACATCAAACAGAATTGTTCCTTTAATCCCATCGTCTTTGCAATTCAGAGTATTACAGAATTTACATGACGTACCCTCCGCCGGACACATGGGCACGGAGAAAACTTACCAAAAGTTGAAAGTGAAAGCTTACTTTAAAAACATGAGAAAGTATGTGGATGAATACATCAAGACCTGTGACTTGTGCCAAAGGAATCGATTTGACAACAAGAAGCCGAAAGGATTAATGGGAACTAAACAGATTAGAGACCCATGGCACACATTGTATTTGGATTTCCTTGGCCCGTATACTCCATCAACAACACGCCGATACTCTTACGTGCTAGTAATTGTTGATGGCTTCTCTAAATACGTCGAGCTTCATCCAACAAAGGAAGCTACTTCTAAATCCATAGCTGATGTGATGGAGCGACAAATATTTGCCGTTATGGCGTCCCCAAAGTCATTGTTTCGGATAATGCAACAGCCTTCCGTTCTACACTCATTGAGAAGCTATGCAAATCATGGGGAGTTCACCACTCGTTCACCTCAGCTTATCATCCGCAGACAAACCTAGCAGAAAGAGTCAACAGGGTTTTAAAACCCATGCTAAGGAAATACTTAGATGGCTGCACCCATAACAAATGGGCAGAAAATATTCCGCTATTTCAACTGGCTATAAACACATCCAAACATGAGAGTGCTGGACATTCGCCAGCTCAAATTCTATTCCACCATGAGCCTCGACTTCCATTGGACAACGCTATTGCTCCAGACTCCAGTGACGATGAAAATACTAATTTCGATGAGAACTTACTTTTGTATTCTCGTCATGAAGCTTTTCAGAAAATTATTGACGATGTAAAAGACAACCTCCAACAGGCACAGGCTAAACAAAAGGCGGAGTACGACAAACATCACATTCCCGTTTCCTTGCAACTCAATGATACAGTTGTAGTTCGAGATACAACCCTGTCGAACAAAGACAAGAAGGTAGTAAAAGGGCTCTGTCCTCTTTACTCTCCAACACCGGGAAAAAACAAAGATCAACTCAGACCTCACGTACGAGATCACCTTTCCTGATGGGACAAAACGTGGCCCCTTACATGTGGACATGTTACGACTTTTTTTCCCCCGCGACGATGGAACCAAAGATGCAGTACCCTGTCCCATACCACAAGCGGATTTATCAACCTCGGAAGAAGACGAGCCGCCAGTAACCCGTCAACTCCGTAAAAGAACAAAGACCAACTTCCGTGACCTCCATTTGGGAAGGAAGACGAAGATATAAGTACGTCGATTCTGTCCATTCCACTACCAATCGACGCTTTAGTGGGGGGAATTTGTGACCCTCGTGTCTTTGGATGGTACTAAAACCACTCCATCAACAACATGCATCCCAATCTGAGAGACTCTTTACCTCGTGCTCATCATTTCACATAAAATACATACCTAAACCCAATGCGGACAAGAGTATTAATACGCCTTCGGAAGGAAGAACAACAAGAGCTCTCCTTCCTATTTCCAATACACTCGGTTCCCAAGTTCAAGGCTTTTTCAGTCTTCCTTGTAGTGGGTTCCAGAGTTAAATATATTTCCAAATATTATTTCTGATTGAATTCGAAATTGTTAAATAAACAAGATTCTATTTGTATTCGTTACATAAAGTAGTTTCTACGTTTGTTTCATTTGGGAATCATAACCAAACATCAAAGAACTAGCGCATGACAGGGAACTTCATATTAAATAGGAGTCACCCGTCACAATATAAATCAAAGTTATCTATACTTGCTTTCAGTAATTTCCTATTCCCTACATGGTTTTCCGGAAACTTTACATTACTTTGGTTTGTTATGGTTCGCACATGAAACCACCAAAATATCATCTGCGCGACATTCTACCGCTGTGACCGTTTTCAATACAAAATACTAATGCCCATTCTTTGTAGATTTACATTGTTTGAAACAAGGAAAAATGCCAAATAGAGCTCATTCGTTTGTGGAATTTTTCACACATAACGTTGCGTTGCGGAGTACTGCGCGTAATGTTAAGGCTTCATGCCCTTTCCGAAGCCATAACTGATGATGCAATCTGCCAATATTTTATTCAGCATTGATCTTGTTGTCTAGATAATTTATTGCAGCTGCAGCCTGCCAATAAAAGACAAATTACATATACGTTGAGAGTACATTGTTGTGTACTTTCTTTCCTTTCAGAGGATGCTCATCGAAACATCAGCATCGTATACTTTTATGGTTTGGACAAGCTCGTTACACCAGTTTGGAATGTGAAACAACACAACAAACAAAGAGAAGATCGTGAGGAAAATATTATGCCAGAGTTGTAGCCTATTAAGCTTGTTGTTTGGCAGACGGTGTTTATAGAATAACAACAAGAAGGATGTCTAGCTATTGGTTCTAAAACAAAGTCTTCATTATCATGCCGTACATGTTGGATTGTAAGTCCAGCACTTTATCTCAACAAGGGAGTAAATTCCGCTTTTCTATGTATTAACGTAGAAAGTATGAGCATATGGTGTATGAATATTGCGCAACTATGTCTTACAATACATCATTGGTTTGACCACTTCCTTTCATAATGTTTTATAAAAATTTTAAGAAGTAAAGACAAACCAATTTAAAACAGTGGGTGCATGTAAAACAACAGAAAATTGTGATAATTCTGTCTAGAGACCTTTGCAGCCTATTTGCTATCTCGATAAATTATACACGATCCCTGCTCATTTATGTATACACCTAAATGAAAGAACTGTAGCCCCTCATGTAGCCAAACATGTAGAAAGTTGACCGAGACTTTGATATTTTACTGGTGCCGTGTCCTGCCAGTTCATGCATATGAAAATTTTTAAACTAGCGAAGCCAACTTTAATTGTGGATAAAGCGACAATTGAGCTAGACTTTGAATAGAAAGTCGTTGAAATGTGTCTCATACGTGAATGCCTTTCTAGAAAACTACTGGTTGGAATAATTTATGCAAGCTCTTCAGCTGCATAGCAGTTACAAGCAATTACACTGAAAAATTCATTTCCGCTAACTTGTCTATTACCCAGTAACTTCATTCTGTGTAAGCCCACAAGGGTTTTTTTCGCAAACCTTGTGTATGAAAGTTCGTTGGAAACTAAAGGTAGGGAAAATAGGCTTGGTTAGTATGCGGATGTTTCATTTCATCCCATTGAATATTCATGCGTTGTGAGTGCAACTGGATGACAAGTCACTTTCACCACAATCTACAACTACACAAAAACACATGATCATTTATTTCATTGCAAGCTGTCACGATTGCTTTCTCCATTGACAGCTATAGCGTTATGCGGATTCAATTTGTCGTACTCCTATTTCATTCTCCTCTTGGCTTACTGTCGTTACTATTAAATTTCAGTAACCTTTTGCAGGAAGGTGTATTTTGGTATGCATGGTTGAAATTGCAGTAGAATTCTTTGTATTCAACCTAACAAAAACATGTAACAATATACCATAGTAGCGATAAATTTCATTCTTAGATTTCATTTCAAGTTTATTTTTTCTCCTGTTGTAATTCACATCTATTTTCGTTTGAATTTTACTTTGCTTTCAAGCCTTTAAATGGTTTTTATTACGAAATCTTCAAATACAGTTCGTTATTCATTTTGTTATCATAATAACAAACCCCTCTTTGAACGAAGGTTTTTGCCAGGATGGGTATACAACTCTGGATTTAACTCCAGCTTTCATCAGAATAGTTCATTTTGAAACCGAGATATTCGAAGACATAAAACAGGAATCCGGAACAACTAGGATTCCTACTTCCATTGTTTATATTTTGCCATCACATGAAGTATTATATTTGGGAAAGTACCAGCTTAGTATTAAGGGACTTTGACGCTAGACTTTACTTTTTAACATTTAATGCTCCGCGTACTCCTTGGAGCGCATTAAAGAATAAGCTTCAAGAAAGATTACTAAAAATGTAAAAACGAACAATAGAAGCAAACAGACCGAAGGAACGAACTTGCTCTTTTATGATATTGCAGTCTTTGAGTTCTGTCAAAGTACATTTTCGCTTACATTAATACTAAAATGCACTTTATATAGAGTACCAATGTTTTGTCTACTTTCCACATTCAGAGAAATGAGAGAACGAACTTGAGTTGTTATTGCATTGTTATGTGCTTCGCTCATGATTTCATTTTTATAGGCAATAAACTCAGTTATAAATTTACGCTCCAGAAACCAGCCAAGTGCAAAATAAAAGAAAGAGGGGTGATGGAATCATAAATTACGTCCTTTATTGATTTTTGAAGTCCTTAACGCACATGGATTAAAAGCTGGAACCGTTATGTGTCAGTAGATTGATTTGCATCTATAAAAACGCATAAAAACTACAACTACCAAATATGGTTGAATTCCGACATCGTTTGATATAGTAAACGGAGTAGAAATAATGACCTTGGTAACCAGAACTTCTGATTCCGAAACTTCGTCCAAGTTACATCAATGCAATTAAATTTCCTCTTTTCTAAATCAGAATGGGCTTTTGGTATACTATTACATCCACCGATTCTCTTGAAAACGTAGTATTTCAGCACTTTTACTTTACCTACCTAACTTCAGTCAGAATACCTATGAACGGTTTTTCATATTGAATACATAATGTTGTGTGTAAATATTTTTCGATGCATATACTTTCACAGTTGTAAACAATTTGTTACAGCTTGTTGCACCGACAAACACGCAACTCAGAAACCACTTTATTACTTCCAAAGAGTCGCCCCTATGTTTACTACACCGCTTACATGTCGTAGAAAAGAAAAGAGATCTTAATCAGTCTGAAAGTCAGACTCTGAATCCATACATTTCCGGAGTCTTATTCGAGTAGGTATTAGTGGATTAGTGGTGCTCTAGTCCATTTCCTTTTCTTTAGAGTAGCCTGTTAATTAAAATATGCGAAACATGTTTTTTGCTAATTTAACGTAAATGACATTTCACTGCTTCACCTAATATTATGCCTGAGGAAACTTAATGTTAATAGTTTTAATAGTTAAATTCCAACCATTTTAATGGTTTTGCTACCTTGGGCTAAATTCCAATTTATTGGTGAAAGTAAGATACACAATAATCTCTTCTGTGTAAAATAAACTATGTATTCATTTGTCAAAAACAATCCAGTGAATACTGTTAATGAGTGGAAAATAGGTAAGAAAGTAAAGTATCTTGCATGTATTTGATGATGCTGACTTGCTGGTTGTAAGTAGAGAAAGTTCTTAAACTGATATTGCTGTAAGCATAGTCAAGGTTCGTGAATTTTTAAAACGGGTTAGTCTCTCCCTAAATTCTCCGAAAGTTATAATCTCTCCTTTTACCGTATTTTTTATATTATCTGCTACAAAAGCGTTCTATTCTCATAACCATTGTAGAAAACAAGATGTTTACCTAAATATTTTACAGGCATACTCAGGTTAACGACATGTAATGCTTAGTTTCATTTTAATTCAAAAGATGACAACAACGTAATACAACATCCATTTACTTGGCATTAAGTCGTTCCTACACGGAAGTTGCTGTAAAGGTGAATTTAGATACAACTGCTTGGATTCCTCCTCTTTATGCTACGAAAGCTTATCTGTAGCTTTGGAAGGTTTCTAAAGTAATCCAGAAAGCGTAACTCATGTTAAAAATATTTCTGTCTCTTTTTTCAAATTTTGTTTTAGCTGTTTTAGGAGAATTCTCATCATAAAATCTTTTGCCAAAAGTAGCAGTCTAGTTGTCTGATCTATGAGCTTGCTTCAAGAATATTTTAAAAAAATTATGAATAAATTTGGAAGGAAGAAATTGTGCATTTAACATCCATACAACCTCATTTAACATTTAGCTTGACAAAATTAGCTTTAGCTAGTTTCAGCTAAAAGAACCTCTTACTGTTTTTGGCACTTTATATTGTATGACACATGAAGTTTATCCAACTCTCACCTTGACGTACCCTTAGTTAAAATAATGAAAGGCGGAGAAAGTATTTCTCAATCCAATACTACAGATTTGTCAGAGACAATGTTTGATCAGAAGCCAAGATTTAAGCTATTTCTCCGGAAGCAACTCGAAACAGGAAAATCAGAGCCTAATCGTAAATTCTGCAACACATCACATGGAACGGAATCTTGGAGTCATGCCATTTACTTTCTCTGGTATAGACTGGTGTTTGGTAGTTACATGAAGTAGATTATTGGCCCACGTAGCTTGTTAGTAAAAGCTTGTTATGGATTGGCAGGCAATTCCAGCCTTTTATTCATCTTCTGTTTCCAGCTGCGTAGTGAAGAAACTACGCATTTGGGTTTATTTAATTTTTTTTAGATCCATGTATATTAGCAGAGCTGGAAAATGGTCGAAATCCAACTCATTTTTCTCCAAAACAAACCAAAGTTTAAATCGTAAGCATAGGTAGTTGCGATTATTTATACTTCATGCACAGAGATAAAAAATTGAAATCTAACAAAAGCTTGATCAGATGCTCACAGTTAGTTGTGTAACATAACTCCTGCTACATGTTTCATCCCGAATTATACCTTTTACACTGCATACTAGATCAAATGTCTTATAAGTATTTAGTTTGTGTTAATAAGTTGATGAATTACATAATAATATACAACTAGTTATATAGAAATCATTTTTATAGGTGCAATGCAGGCATTTTTCCGTTTATAGAAACTAAACCATTTTTCCAACTTCAAAGTTGCAAATACATGTTTGGACCCCATAATAATATGTCTGTTGACTAGTACCCGGCAACGACTAAAATGGCTATCAGTTAATAATTGTTGAGGATAATTGATGGTTATAGCCAATAGCCAGATATCTATCATGTGAGTTTTCATAACCTATACACTAACTAATTGTGCTTTCTCCAACTGGTTTAACTTAAAGAAATATTACTAAGATATTCCTAGACAAATTTTAATATTAGTTAGCTACAGGGCAAGTGACATGGCAGCTTTTGAGTGGGAAGTAGGCTGGTTTATTTTTCCAGCTTAATACAAATGTATACATTTACTAACATTTATTCATTGTTAGTTTTTATATCTTTCAGTACTCCACACGTTCGAAATTCTTTAGTTTGTATGCTTATCCACATGAATGAACTGCATACACTTAACACTGCATACCTACAATATCAACTGAAAGCAGTTCCAAATCTAGTGTAGAAGGATGTCCTGACTATTACAATTAAAGATTCTATTTACACATCAATTAAGCGTAGACAAGATCTGTTGAAATTCATTTTAAGTACTTAAGGTAATTAAGTCATTTTCTTAAATGACATTTAAGATTTAGCTACGGCTAAATCCTGAAATTGTTTTCATTCACCAGCCAATATTATTTCGCATCCTACGATATTACTCACACAAACAGTTGAATTACTATAACATGGAAAATTGATCGCTGTTGTGTTAGTGTGCCCCCCATCTAAACTTTATTTAGTAAGAAACTCCAAAAGCTTTAAAGTGAGATGTGATGAGCCGACAAACTTGAACTTTTGAAATGGTGCCAAAATTTAGGCAACTTTCCCGGAAGCCAACGTCGGAAAATGATACTGGTAGACTTAGGAAAAGCCTGAGCGAGACATATGTTAGTGTTAAGAACACAAGCCAGGAGATTAAAGGACTGGTGGGAGTAAGTAACACTTGGGAGCTTGTGCTGGACATATTTTCTATCTTGTGTATAAAGGAATTTTCTGGATTACAAATAAATAGGCTCGAATGTTGAAGGTACATTTTAGATGGTACTTGTTTTCATGTTTCGTCCGCGTTTTTTCGTTATGGGCCACTGCCAACCTTCACCGTTTCTTTCCTTTCGCAACCATCATTTAAACAAACATTTGAGCATTTTTAACAACGCATTTCAAGCATTTAGAATTTCAAGCTAAACATTCGTTTTTGTCTGAATGGTCGAAGAAAACCAGGAATGAAAAAGCAAATTAAATACAAACATACTCTTGTTGATTTATAACCAACCATATAAATCTGAAAGTTTTTGGTTTATTAGCAGAAATACTTGTAAACGCCTTTCTCGTGACATGATGTAAACTAATTACATTAACTCTTTCGATGTGCTGATTCCTTTTCATTCTGTACAATTTTTTTCGCTTTCACAAAACTGATTTAAGGTTTTTGGTACATAGTATAATTTATCTTTGGGCATCAATCACTTCTTGTCAAAATAGCAATAAGTTAATGGATGAGCATTTTATCAATTTTTTTCGTTTGATGGACCAATTCTGTCAGTGATAAACTAGCTCTGCATCTGATTGACCGACTCTATTTAACATAAACAAACACTGAATATCAAATGAGTTAGAAAACGTACAAAACAGAAAGCAAATTGTGACACTACATACTATCTAGTCAGCCTAACTGCATCAGAGAACATTTTTGCATTTAATAATGATGACCTCTCACTCGTACTACCAAACTATTGTTTTACCCACCGAGTAATAATAGATGCATTACAATCGCAAAAAAAACTTAAGAATTCTCGTCATTTTGACTGGACACACTCAAAACGAAGTGAAAACGAAACAAAAACAAACAAAATGATTCCCCTTTCCCATCCCAATACAATCATATTATCATCGAAAACCTTTCCGTATTCTATACAAAGCCATAAGGTTTCTTTATTTTTTGGGTTTAGCCGGAAAGTGTTTTGTTGATTATGCTGTACTCAAACGGAATATAAAATCGAAATTGCATGGTGATACGTACATTAGAACGTCAACCACGTCCAGTACCCCTGCTTTCTCTTGTAGTTTGGCAAGGTTTTCAGCTTCACATTGTGTAATTTGTTTTGAAGATAGTTCGTACCAATTCTTTTGTTCTGCAAAATTCTATCCTGCATTGATCTTTTGTCTACAAAATTTATTACAGCGGCAGTCTGGCTTTTGAGCTCAACACAAATTACACAATCGAATGGGCCCATGCGGTAGTATTTCTTTTGTTTGTCAGAATTTTTTCTGGAAATTTCTATAGAATACTTGCTGTAGTCGAATCGTACAGTAAACTACAAACTCCGGACATTACATTAGAAGTATGTGGTAATAAATATAGTTACATATTGCATGTCTTTAACATTTAAAATATAACACCTTGACGTTTAAATGCAATGATAATATTAAAGTTTCTTTAAAAATGAGTTTTCGGGTTACTCGGATGAATTGTTGAAAAATTTTTTAAATTATTTATTCGAGCTTTCGTTATCGAGCTGATAACTTCATCAGGAATTATTGATAACAAACAAACAAAGTTTTTTTTGTATAGTTGTGTAACTGAGCTTGTTTATTAGCTTTAACTTAACTCAACTTAGTCATGTTTTTCAAATTGGTCATGTTAATGAAAAGATTTGTTCCTTGCATATATTTGAATTACTTATATAAGGACAGGCAGCATAGTGTATCTTATATTTTCTATAACTTACCTTGTCAGCGAGGAAATAAAGTGATGTGATGTGTAATTATTTCCCCTAATGCCTCAAATCCACACCAAAGTCCTTTCACACTTAATAAACTTCACATACACATTTTCACAATTACAAAGAGCTGGTTTATTTGCAGGGATTGTAGTTCATTTTACAGGATTTCAGTTCCTTCTGAAAACAGAAACAAATAAGACATTTAGTTAGAAATCTCAAAAACTTACTACAGTAGAACCACATATATACTTATTTATGCAATATTACCACTCACAATCTCTTACTGTTAATAAATATTTATTTGTGCTCCAATTTGAAAACGCCGTTACATCAAGTTAAAAAATTGACGAAATATTTGATTATTAAATAATCTATCAAATGAATATTAGCAAATATATTTTAAGAAACAACTTCTTAATTTTCTCATTCACATTGACTGATAATTCAAATAAACGGTTCCTCACAAATTTTAACGCATCTGCTTGGGCCATTTATATATAATCTCTTTTCAGCAACAATGCAACAAGTTTTGCTGTTCAATTTCCAATTTTCATTAATGAACATACATAAAGCGGTTCTACATTGTCAACGTAAAATTGCTTTCTCTTTTGATACAGGTTTTTGGTGTTGCTGAACAATCCGTTAAATCTTATCAATAGTAAAATTAAATTTACATTCTTCCAGCATGTATAAAGCATTTAGTCCAAACTTCGAATATAAAATAATCTCAGTTAATATATACATACTGTAGTGGTAAAACGTTATCAAAAGCAACACGTTTTATTCGTGTTTAAGAAAAGCAACAGCCCTTCCTTTCACCCATCTAAATGTTACCTGAAAATTATTGGCCATAGGATTTCTAATACACCCATTCTGCGTTTTATTATGTCCACGTAGACGTCGTTACTTTCTAAACTCTAAATTCCACTTAAATTAGTAATCTACCATAGGTATGTAAATAAAATAGTACTTCCATAAAATTTCAAGTAGGTTTCAACCATAATGGGAGTAGAACTAATTTGTGGAAAAGCTCATTCAAAATTCTCGCACATGACATAATATACTTACGTTTACATTGAAGTTTCATTTGATTCTCTCTTACATAAAGTCATTCTTACAGTTATTCCAAGTAATCCTTTGATATGTGTAACGCAATGTTACTACAAGAGTACGATGTCGATGTTGAGTATGTTCACACACTTCTGTGTCATAAACTTTCACTTCAGTTTAATGTGCGTTTGCATCATAAACTAAACAATCCAGTAACCGCTGTTTAGTTTTCTTATAACATTACTTGGAAGTTTTCAAGGAAAGTATTTGCCTTGTGTACATACTAAAAAGTGTTAGCAGGTCATCAAGGCATAAAGTAAACTAGGCTTACTCTATTAAATGCACACTCCATTAATTTATGAAGTTTGTACATCGTCAGGTTCACAACTGCAATAACAGCCCGCCTGTACTTGAGGGCAACTTCTACCAAATAAATTAAGTTTTCTCATTACAGTATCTACACCTACTCACATTTGCACAACG
>LJIJ01004204.1:0-15635 GCA_001718145.1 Orchesella cincta
TTATTAAAAAGCCACAGGAGTCTTACGATGACGTGTAAATTGAGCAAAAATGCTACTCAGGAGCTCCAGCTCAGTGAAACAAATAACTTGGTAGAAACCGATGAGGAGAGCTTTTTCAAGGAATTTATTTTGGATAAAAGTAAAGGTATGCTTGTTTAATTTAATTACAATGATTCTGTTGGTTAAAGTTGAACATGTTAGATAATGAAATGTTTTTATTTTAGATATTGGCGAATATCCGAAATACAAGGGGAGTAAAATCTTGGAATATGATGATTAGTTAAGTTATTTTATTTGTATTGAATCCCTTAATGAAATGTGTTATCAATAAATTTTGCATTGAAATAATTAGAGTTTATTATTAATTTGCACCGTTTTTACACTTTTCAAGGGTTACACAAACCAGAGTTTTGAGTAGAATAATATGACTGCTCAAACATACATTCTTTATCTAAACTACAAGTTAAAATTTCATAATCATTGGTAGTATAAGTTTCAGACCCAATCCGTAGTTCAGCTTGTGGCCAATACCTATTTTCATTAGGAACATAAAGAATCTTTCCAATAGCTTTATCGACCATTCCATCACTTCCATTTCTTGATGCAAATGCAACATGAATTGTAGGCCAGAAAGCTTGAATGCGACCCAACTTGAAGAAATGCTTATAAACAGCTTCAGCCTTTTTCACCAACTTGTATTTGCTGCATTGCGCATTCAGACCACCACCAGGAATGGTTAGAACCTCCACGTAACTATTTACGTTGTAAGACGAAAAACTAATTGTAACATTACAAGATTTTTAGCTTCATCAAAAACCCCTGGAGTAACTTCCCATCCGATTACAGCACGACAAACGTATAATGGTGAGCCGCTGCTGATTCATACCAAAATTGTACATATTCGCTTTATCAGCTTGGGTAAGCGATTGCAAAGGGATCCATCTGTGGCGGTTACATCCTGAAAATAAATTAAAACTGTTTATAATTCTAAGAAAATTATGAATTCAAAGAAAAACAATTTTAATAAACACCTTGGCAGTTATACAGCGCATTTATAGTATCCACATCAAGAATACTAAGCCCCTGAGAAAAATCCGGTCCACAGTTATTCAAACCGTTTTCATTAGCCCATCCACCTGCACACCAACTGCATTGGTAGTGCATTTGACTCGCAAAATCATAGATTCCAGCGTGCCTTGTTTTGAACAGCTTTTTAGGAGGTTGGCTACAATTCCGAAAATTTATGTAGTCATCCCTATCAGCTCGTTGGTGCTCATGACCAAGACATATTGAGTGTCCCAGCTCGTGTATCATTGTTGCTTTGTTTTTACACTTTCCTCCAAATCCTGCGAATTGATAACCACCAATTTTGCAAACGTTTGACACTCCACAAACACTGTCATCAACTTCAATACTTACAAAATCAACATCTCCTTCTTTCCAAGGTTGAAAGCGGATGCAAGTTTTCTTGTGAAATTCTTCAAATGCTTTTTTCACTTCGTACATATCATCCAAGGTCAAAGTGTGATTGAACTTGTATTTACTACGCCATTTGGCCAAGGTTTCTCCTTTGAAATGTGGAGGTTTCCTGCAGCACTGTTGCCGAATTCTTGCGTGTCACCCTTTTGCGCTCCAGCGTCTCCTGATAACCAGTCGTCAGGGGTGTCACAAGTGTAGCTTGTTCCGAATGCCCCATAAAAGTTGAGGTGAATAAGAAGACAAACTAATAAATTGTTTACGAACTCTTTGCAAAACATTTTTCTTTTTTATGTGTTGGCAAAGAAAAGTCAGTTGCGTCTTGCCGTGTTGATCTTCTGTTGATTAAATATTGTCTTTTAAAAGCAAGGATTATGTTTTTAGCAGCTGCAAAAGTAAGATTGCTTTGCCTTTTTGATCTGGATATAAGTCAATGTATGAATATTACATTTGTAATTCTATATAATTTTTTATTGAACATGTTTCAAGACAGTAAGAAGTATGTAGCAGCTGAGATTTGATTCCCTCGGACAGACTGTTTTTGCTGAAGCCTCCAGCTACATTTCGTGGAAACAACCATGCAATCAAATCAAGTTCGTATTAAGTAAATTACGCTCAGCAAGGATTGATGTCATAGTGGCATCATTCCTCAGAAAAGGTTGAGATTTCTTCGTACATAGGATTTACAAATTATTATGTGAGATTACTTTTTATTCCAGCCGTATCCATAAAAAAGCTCATCATATCATCATCATGAAATATTTTCTCACTCACAGATGTTGCGGAAAACTCATTGAACGTGCCTGTGTTATTGATTCACGAAATGTATAAATATAAGTATTTTTGGACGTATGATTTTTCTAATTCGCATGTTGTGTACAAAACTTTTTTTGCTTGAGTTTTTCAGCATTTGTAACATGAAGTGATTAACCTGCAACGCACGATCCTACCATTTCATTTTCGTCGGTTTCAACGAATTTCATGGAAAACAAGAAAGATTATATAGAATGCCATTGTTTTTTATGTGAGGTCTATGTTTTCATCTCATCCTCGATCCACACAGTTCTTCGCACACAACATAATATCTATTAAAAACGCAAATATAACCCCTATGAGTTTTGACTCTTATATGACCACTTTACTTTTTTCATCAATTAATTGGAGAGTTTTATTTAATTTTTAGTCTTAAAGTAGGATTATATTTGCCTCTATACCACTCTATTCGGCCATTAATTGAACATTTGTTGTTGGAAGGCTTCCAGAAGCACTCGAGTTGGATTCTTGAATAGCCCCATTTTGCAGTCCAGGGTCCACTGATAACCATGTCATCAGGAGTGTCTTATGTGTAGCTACTTGTTGACACTGTAAATGAAATATACATGAACGAGGAGAGAACATTTTTATTTCCCCATTATTTTTCTTTTCTTTCATAGCACCAATATGATTTCCTCATGTAGGATAACTATTAGTATCATTCAAAGTAAGCGATTATAAACGGATGGCTTTTATAATAAAGCTGAAAGTTGAACCGATTTAATCAGTTACTGTGAATTGTTGGATTTTTTTGCATACGATTATAAACAACTTTAGTTATGCAGCTATCATGAGGAATATTCAATTTATACTCATGAATACGAACCTTAACTACAACTTTAGTTCTCAATTATCGATCTACCGTTGACCGTTTTTTTAAAAATTAAATAATTAATTTCACCCTATAAAAATCGTTGATTACGGGTAAACTAATGTGTGGTGGTACTCGAAGTGTTTAAGTTCACTAATAATCATGAGTAAAATACTACAAGTAATTAATTCTCATCAAAACCTTATTTTCTCATATGCTATCGAAATAATTGTCTAATCTTACTGACAAATTTGATGAAATAAGCAATGATTTTCATTGTAATCCTCTAGTTTGACGATTAAAATGAAGAAGCTTAAGAACGCATTTTTTGGATTTGCCCACAAGGTGATTATTTTTTTACCAATTGATAAATGCCTGAGTTGATTTTAATCGGTTAAATTCAATGCTACTATTGTTTTAAATAATATATGGGTTCAGATATGTCAATCCAAATCTACTCTATACTGTAATGGATTCATTTATGACGCCAATGAAACAAATAACGTAAACCGTATTCTCTTCGACATATTGTTTCATGCGCGTTGTGGGGGGGTTTATATTTTGGGGGTAAATTAAATTTCAAAGATTACACATGAAAATTAGATCTACTGCTTTACTACATCTGTTCTTTCCATTATGTGTTTAATTTTTATTAAGCATAAGAATGTAACAAGGTTATGTAGAAATTCGCTCGTTTCCATTTTGGTTAGAGCCAACAATTGCCTCCAAATGTTCAACAAACTCAAGGAAAGATTCTTTGAGTTTGTTATAAACCCAAGTTATTGCTTTGGAAAGTACTTGAAAAACAGCTGGACAAATTCACACAAAATTTCCCAAACGCGTGCTACATTCTCCATAAAGTTAGCAACAGCTCCCTGCTCCTGGGCGGTGAGGGGACTCGGTTGCTTCTTCCGCGTCTTGTTGCATACAGCTAAACATCCTGTCAGTTTGGTCTTTCATGGCCAGCAAAAACAGCTGCAATTCTTCGACGAGGACCATTCTGTCACTTCCGTTTATGTCCATTCCTGTATTTGCTTTGCAAGTTTAGTTTGGCTTTAATTGCATTGCAAAATTCCAGCACAGTTTTCAAAAGCCTAGTTGTCAAATTATTATTGGCGCCACTGCTTGGATGGCTCGTTGTAGATTTTCAGGCTCTCAGTTTGGTTTGCACGTTTGTCTTAAAAATTGTTCTTCTGATAAATCTCCCATTTTTTGACCACTGTTATATTGTAAAATATCATTTTAAAATTAGTCGTTGATAATGATTTTCATAAAAAAAAATTTATAAATTACCGAATCCCTGACTAAATGCTTCAGCTTCTGTAAAGGAATCCTCGCTCGCTGCCAGCTGGTATCGGAAATGCCGAATGAAACGAAAACGTTTTGAGAGCTCTGAGTCACTTTTTAGAATGTAAAATGAATCAGTGTTATCAATTTATCTTCGAATATTTCCTATATAAAACAGTATAGGCATATCATGGAGTAAAATGCGATTCAGTACTGGTTATGTTTTTTAATCTCATTCACGATAATTCAATTGTATACTTGCCCAAGTAACAAGAGTATGATTGAACATGTACTCTACTCACATTTCACATGTTCTTATCTCTAATTGAAGTTCGTTCAACCAAATTTTATATTAATGCTGTAAGGTATCACTCCATCGACATACTTCAATTCACATTTTATCAGCCCCGTTCCAATTGATTAAAAGAATTTGTGACGCTAAATGTGAATAAATGAGGTCAGCCAACAAAGCACATTTCTTTCTGCTAACAAACCATAATGATTTCGTGACTCAAGAGCAGGATTACAGGAATAGCATGTGTAAAAATCAAACCAACGTAAATACCATAAAATGCAAACAGACATACGTGGCTCTGAAACTTAAGGCTGACACCGTTGCGAAATAATAGTTATATACAAGTTTTCTGTATCATTACTGTGATACATTTCGTAATTTTTGCTGCCCGGTTTTTGCGACTTTTTACAAGTTTTTTAAGATTGAGTAAATTCTGCAATTATTTTCTCCTTTATTTTTAAATTCTGACATCTGCCTCTTCTACTAACGTGAAATAGTATTCAATTAACGCACAAGATGTGGAACATATCGCTATAAATTACTCCCCGAAAATTTCATCAAAACAGCCATCTTTGGGAATTTTGTCTAACATCTCATTATATTCAAGGTTGGGTAATCACCGTAAATTATTGATTACATTAAAGATTAGAGATTAGGTATCGGATTTTTAATTAATCGATTATTGATGAATTGCTTTGTTTTAAGGAAAAAACGTAATCTGATTAAAGATTAAGTATTTTTGGCATTAGATTAATGACTAAAGAAACTAATCGGACTGGTAATCTAAAAGTTGATTAGCTTTAACCAAGAATGACTAAAAGAGTTCATTTTAAGTTTAAAATTTCATTTTTACACGTTTAACATTTCACTGCAACATCTAATCGAACTCTTCAGTTTAAATGCTTAAATGAACAATTTGACAAAACCATTTATTATTATTTAATGTTGTATATTACCTCTTGCTATTTGACAACTCCTCCAAAGTGGGTTTTATTCGGGGGCTCCAGAATCTTTTTTTTTACCCGGGGCACGCAAATTTTTAAAATCGGTAAAAAAACCCGGTTTTTTCTTGGGAGCCCTAGAAGAACCCGGTTTTTAGGATAAATTATGAAAAAAATCGAAGGCAAAAAGATTTTACGACCCGAAGGGCCGAAAAATCCCGGTTTTCCATTCTCCGGTCAGAAAAACCCGGGCACGGCGTGCCCGGCGATCAAAAGATTTCTGGACCCCGGTTTTATTTATAATTGAAAACTGATATTTATTGAACACTAGATTACGATATTTACCTTCAAATTTTGGCCTGTTTTGCCAAATATTTAGTATAACAGATTTCGTTGGTCATTCTTAACAACATCAAGAATGCCTAAATAAATATTTTCAGGCTTTGTCTGATTGAAGCCTCAAACTTGTATGATATGATTGGTCACAAAATGCGGACATTTTTAAGCTCTATTTTGTATTACATATTTTTTCCCATTTTTTACTGCGATTTTCAAATCGTTAATTTTGTGATTTTTTGCTGTTTCAGTGATTTGCATATTTTTATTGACAAAACTATTATTTTTCAAATTTGAGCCCGCAAAAATTGATTTTTGTGCTTTATCAAGTTGATTTATGGCCGATTAATGTGAGGAAAATCACAGAAAACGTAAAAAAAAATATCAATTTTGTTGACAGAGGAGGACAGCGTAGTGTACGTGCAAGCGTTCAGCCCTGCGTATGCGGTGGCCAAATGGTGGGCGCAGCTTTGAGTCTCACCTGGGGAGAGTTTTTGTCTCCAGCATAAAATTGCGTTTCATAAGTAAAGAATCAAGTTGCGCATATCAGTTGGAGTTTGTTCCTCGCTCACACCACCTCCTGGCGAAGCATTGCCCACCTAATCGCTATCATTAAGGTTCAGACTTGTATAATCCCGATTGAATTTGAAAGTTGAACAATAAAGATGGTATGCATATATGCCGACACCGTCCAATTAACTTTTTTATCCATTTTGTTAAAAATAAATTTTGTCAGTACATCTTTGCACATTTTTTGCTGTTTTTACTACATATTTGGGCAATTTGCAACTGTCGGATCTCAAGTAGGTCATCCGGAAAATCCGGACGAAAAAACCCACCAAAATTGAGACAACTCCCGTAGGATGATTTGCTTGTTGCAATAGTTGCATCGCTAATTCTCAACTTCTTTAAGTCCAAAACGTACCATGCTCACAGGAACCGTAGTATCCACGAACACATCGCTCTGGCATTTTGATATTTGTTTAGTGTAGTATTCAAGAGACATCATTTCCAGTGACTCACTCCCGTTCGATGGGGTTTTGAAGAAACGTCGCAAAGATTGATATACATCTCTCCACGGCTCGTTAAAACGCCGTCGCTTGTACATTTCTGAAAACCACATATCATAAATTCCCCACCGTGGCTCAGGATTTGCAGAAATATTTTTGATTTGAGACGGACTGAATAAAGATTTAGAATTTAAGTTAAATTCATAAGGAAACGGCAAAGAAAATACTGTGAGGTTGTTACTAAAAACTTCCTCAAAATTTTCCATTATTTTTGGCTCTAAGGGGGCTATCAACTGATCTATATTGCTTCCTTGATAGTTATACGTAAGGAATAACCCCGCCAATAGCCACGCTCCGGTTAGAAATCTCACTTGGTTAATTGCTGATGATGACTGCGCAACTAAAATACTGTAAAACAAAGTGAAAGCGAGATAGTAATAATCCCTTATCAGTTCTGGCAATAAACCGCCATATTAACATGCTAAAAAGGAAGAGTATTCCCATAATTTTCCAGGTTGGAAAGTCAAAAGCATTTACGTAACCGGCGAGAGATAAAAAAGGTGGTTTGGAAATTGGAACGCATGTAACAAACTCAATATTTTCATAGCGCGTTGACAAAGGAGTAGGGTTAATGGATAGCAAAAACACAACATTTGGATATTTTTTAAATCGGTCCATTTCAACAGATCCGACAAACGAAATGTTTGGGAACATCATTTTTACAAAAAGTTTCCCTAAAGGAATGCCAGGGGATGTCATTCGCTTAGATAACAGCAATTTTCTTTGTCTAAATTTTCAGTTTTTCCCCAAGTATCATTAGTCTCTCTGGACAATTTATACGCAGCTGGTTTATAGATTTCCGCGTTATTGTTCCTTCTATTCCATTATAAACTACATAGTGATTTGCTACTTCCTTTCTTAGAGCAAAATCCCTGGCACATTTATAAAACGCAGATTTACTTTTTCTAATTTTACAATGTTTGCGACTTTCGTTCCAAAAACTGCGGTAGTTACCACATGTTAGTACAACCGTTTTAGTAACTGAATACAACTGCTTAGTTTTGGAATGCTTAATATAATAAATTAGCTTTGTAGGACTGTGATGGTCATGGTCTACAATGAGATAGCGCATGTGGTTTTGTGTAATGTAATCTTCCCAATTGTTTCTTATCCACTTCTCCGGGCCTCCACGTGGATGTAAAATACGCAGCATTTTCTAAAATTTTCGGGCACATATGTATCACTATGAGAATGTAAACCCAAACGATGATCATAAATTGGGTTGAAAGTGTTGAAGTGCCAGTTAAAAAACTTGTAGCTAGGCTTCTTGAAAGAACACGGAAGGGGTTATGAATATCTGTACGAAGCATGTCAACCTTGCGGCTGGTAAGGATTTGAACGGAAATTTATTACGTAGCTTGTCCCGGCGATATGCCTGCTCGTTGCACTTTAGATGGAGTTCCGGAGAGTATTTATTTGAATGAAAACGCTTGTGCTGATATGTGTACAAAATTACTGGAAACTTTTGTGGGTCAACTATTAACGGGTTGTCATCTCCCTGCAAAAGTAGAAAGGTTACATTCATTTTTGGATATAATTATTTATGGAAGTTTATTAGCATGAAAAATCTTACCTCCAAACGAAATGAAATAAAATGAACTAAACAGTCAGCCAAACATGTTCAAACTTGCTCCAAAGTTTATGTTCGAATAACCTCTGGTTTGAATTGCATATAGTGTAGTAGCGAGAAAAATGCTTAAAACGTTACTAAATCTCATTTTGATTGTTTGTAACCTTAATCGCTGTTCGAAAAAAAAGTTGCTGGTTAATGCTTTAATGAGAATATGCAAAATATTTTCACTCGTTTAAGCGTAGCTCAGACGCGGAGCGTTAAAATTTGAGCATTTGTGAGTTTATTCTACAATTTTCTGAAAGTAAGCTTTTGGGCTTGCTGATAAGAGACGAGACCGCTGGAATATATAACAGAAAGTGACCATCAGGTTTTACGATCGATAACCAATGTCTGTTGCTTTTGGGTTTAAGTATTGTAAGACTTTGAAATTGATATTATGCCGAGTTTTATGTTCGTAATTTAGCTAAATAATAAAACAGTCAAGGTGCAACAAGGCGTATTGGAATTTGAGCATTGCGGTGCTACTTTTTATACTTGTTGTTGGATCATATGGTTATACGGTTTTCTATAAGTATTTAGAGCAAAATTAGGGATTTTTTTTAGAATTTCACGTTTTAAAACACGCTACGAAATATTTGTCGTTTGTATGTTGCAAAAACAAAATACAAAAAGTGTATGTCTCGTTCCCGTTTTAGGCTAGCGTGCAACAAGTAAGTAAATGCAACACACAGCTACATAACTTATTATGCAGACGACCTTATAATATTTTAGCTTACAAAAGCAGTGGGATTATGATTTGACACGCATTAAAATTTCAGTGCCTGGTCAAAAATCCAACGTTTAATTTCAGCTCGAATTGGTCTGTAAGACAATGTAGGGAACAGGATTAGACAAACTTAAACTGCTTACTAGAAGAAGGGAAAACTTTGTAGATGTAATGTGCCCCAAACAACTGATATATGCTTTACAGGATAGAATTTTTACAGATTCGAGAATATATATTTTGCTTCGCTTAGTTATGGTTTATTACACACCTCTTTTTAATTTCTAAAAGGTATTTTTGGGCATTCTATGTTGTAAAACTGGATGACAACAATTAACCGATTTTGAACATTAAAATAAATCAGTCGGTTGTAGTGAACGAACTAGCCACTATGACTATGTTGGTTTGGGCCCTGTACATGTAGCCACTGGAAATTTTTTGGCTCATGAAGGAAATTATACGTAATATAGGTTCTGAATTTAATGGTGCTTTCAGTTTTTTTCGTGATTCACACTCGCTTAAAATGAGCCGCATAAATGTAAAAAAGTAGCCGTTAGGCTATCTTTTCTGTCTTGCCACATGTAAAAATCTTGTCTTTGCCTTCATCGTCATCATCCATACTATTCCCATTTTTTCTACCTCCAGCTTTCTCCACATCTTTCTCCCAACTGTATTTCTCCCGATCCCACTTTCCCATTCGATCCGTTCTTCTCAGCCCATTCGACAAAGCGAATCAGCTCCACCCCATAAATAAATTCTCTCTATACCCCAAGGCTAACAAAGAGCATCCATCCATCATCTTTCGAAATACATATTTTTTAAATATTTTTCGAATGGGGGACTCGCAGTTGCAGCGGTGGGTGTGGAGTTTGTAGGGAAGGAAATAAGCAAAACGCACCCCAGAGCTCCCTTCATGACAGAAGCTGTGCAATAACATAGAGCCATAGACTCTATGGCATAGAGTAGAGTGTATATAGCGCAATGGCGCGAGCAGGCTGACTTGAACCACTCTGGTAGAGAAGTGCAATGATTTAAGCGAAGCATGAAAGTCGGGAATGAACTCGTCCTGTTTGTTTTCTGCGATCGACACGAGAAGACTGTATCTCCGGAATTAGCGATTTCATTCGTTGGATTTACAGTTTCTGTTCATCTTCTGTTGCAGCTGTATTGGAAAGTTAGCTGAATTTTGTAATAGGAGAAAGTTTAATTGGTGCAGTTGACGCTTCTTTCCATACAAACTCTTGGAATACTTCGGTTGGGTTTTTGGTTTGTAGTAATTTTTTCGATTTCTCTTTCAGATTGAGTCGAGATGAATAACTGTGGCAGAAAAAGCGGAGGAAAAAGGAGGAGACCACGTTGATGAATCCATCCTACAAGCCCTCGACGATATCGATAAGTGGCAGAAAAAGCTGAGTGAGCTGAGGGAAGAGAAATCTAAGGAAATCATTCGGTTCCAGAAGACCATCGATAACAAGTTCAGCAAGCTTCAGAAAACGCGTACTACGAGCGGCGGGCGGCTGTTGTCGAGAGAATTCCCAATTTCTGGGGAAACGTCATTGTTCATTCACCCCAAGATCTCCAAGATCGTTGAAGGGAGGCGGAGTGTCTCCGCTTTCTGAAAAAGCTCGAGGTAGAAGAGTTCGAGAGCGGGTTTCGGCTCAAGTTCGTCTTTGATGAGAACCCCTTCTTTGACAACGAGAGCTTATCAAGGAGTTTTCAAATGGTGAGTTACATTTTACTACCTTGATTAAAGTGGGGTGGAGTGGGGGCATTATGAGACAAGATGAATTGACTATTTTGCTAATGTTCTTGTATTATTTGCAGCAGGGTTCAACAATATTTGCAACGGTGATCAAATGGAAGGAAAACATGGATCTCTCAAGAAAGAGGTATGACACGAAGTTCGGCATGGAGAAGGTCACGTTCTTCTCGTGGTTTGCAGACACATGGGCTCCGACTACTTATAAAATCGCGGAGGCGTTCAAGGTGGACCTGTGGCCTGATCCGTGGCAATATTACAAGACTAGGGATGGCGATGCCTTATTGTTGTAAGTTTAATCATTATCCTCACTTCGCCTATTAATCGGCTTTTTAAATCCTTCCAAAACAGGTTTCTATTCTTCTGTAGGAAAAAGCGAGAGAATGTGACTGGGAGGGGAGCAAGTGCAGCTTTGGATGAAGAGAATGGCGTTGTAGAACTATCGTGGGGAACTATCCCACCAGTAGTAAGTCTAGACGAGCTCTTCCTACTTCTATTATTAGTTGACTCTTAACCTTAAATTCATTATAACATCATGTATTTTTAGGTATTGAGGGAGGTGGTTGGATACTTGGCTTGTAATTTGAACATTCGGAGTAGACGTCAAAACAAGAAATCCCTTTTGAATTTACGGCTCGCCAACACCACTGGCGAAACGAGATGGACTCTTCCCTAGAATTGGAGCGACTCAAAACTTGGACAAGATTGGAATTGGAGAAGGACGGCCACAATCAAAATCCCACCGATCTCGCAACCATCAAATGTGTGCCAACCTATGCGACAGATCTGCTTAATTATGAAACCAACTTGATTTTCTGTCCAACTAAAATGCTTGAGTTGTCTGGAGACGGCCGTAACCCATTTCCCGCTAAATCTCCCACTATCACCGGTAAATTAGCTTGGAGAGAGGATGATCGAGGAAATTCGACAACACTTTTGATGATGCTGTTAGATCTTCGCGAGGGGCTGAATGTGATGAAGTGGGATAAACTTATTCGGTGTTCTGGGAACTACCTCACGTCCCTCACTTTAATGGGTCTGGTTGTGACTCTGGAAAATCTTCAAGGGATTTTAGAAAATACACCTAACCTCAAAGCCCTCTCGCTGAATGGTGTGTACAACTACATGGAGAATGAGGATTCAGACTCGGATGCAGATTCTACCCCAAAGTTTTCTTCGCTTGTGCTTCCAGCTTTACGCCATGTTCGTTTCATCCATTACAAAGATGACCAGAGAGTACTGCAAATGTCAGGTTGCGCAATTGGATTTTGGTGTCGTACCGACAACAGCTGGAGACCTTGAAGATTGATGACGTCGGAACGGGCATAGCACTGGGAGAGGCTGAGACAGACTTTGCACAGCTGAAGAGACTAACGGTTTGGAGTGTAAAACCTTCAAATTTCTTCTAAAACCCGAAAATTCCCAACACTTACGTCTCTACCCTGACCACGATAATTGTGAGCCAAGCCGGTGTAAATTTCTGCTGGAAGATCTCCGATTCATCTTGCTCGTTCGCCGGAAAGCTGGTTGAGCTCCATCTCGCTCTCCACTTCCGCTCCCACATCACGTTCACCAGAGAAAATCGTCGCGCGAGCGGAAAGGTCTTCAAATTCGAAGGAAAGCAGTATCTCAACGAGTTCCGGTGGTCGACCGCAGGCGTAGTCTTCAAACTGAAAACGTTCTCAATCCGGACTTCCATGGTTGTGGATGAAGAGGAGTCTGTCAAAGAGATGCTCAGATGTGTTCCCAGCTTGGAGATATTCAACTTGATCTTGATGACTTCTGGATTCCGGTTAAGCGAGGCAGCACGGGAAAGAGGTCGACAGGCTTTCCGGAGAGTGGTTGGATGGCAGTGGAACGGGTGCCCCAAAATGAGAAAGATCACCTTGTGGGAAGGTTCTGAGAAAGTCATTCTCACGGAGCATTTTAAGGAACATTGACATGTTGGAATTTCGGGATGGGTTAAAATCTGGGATTGGGTTTTCTTAAATTAAAATGTAAAAGCATAAATGTTGAGTATGAAATGAAGATTCGGAATTAAATTTAAATACTATGTAGCTCATCTGGATTAAGTTATTTCTACACTTGCTAAAGTGACATGTAGTAAAGTACAAAGTTGAATACTTTCATGGTTTAACGGTAGTCTAATGCATAAAGGCAAGTGCAACCATCTGGTAAGGGCGCCAAAATTATGAAGCATTCCCTGTGGACTGGATAGGATAATATTCTTCAATTCTCCGTCCGTTAATTTCATCCGTACGAACATATATTTCTTTTTAAAGCTTTCAACCAGTTTGTACTTTAACACGTTCCTGTACAGGCTTCACCTCGAATTTCAACTCTAAAATTGGTGAGTTTCGACCAAACCTTCGATATTTTACAAAATAAAATGGTTTTAATCATTTTTTTCAATCTTCTCCTTTCAGTCGACAGTTTCTTGTGTCGTGAGGGCTTGTTCCTGTTTCAAGGTGAAATATAGAAGGCGAGCGAGAAAAATAAAGTTTTGGAATAAGAACCTATATGCGTTATATCGCAGGTTTATTGTTTATCTTCCAGGTGCCAAAATGAGTAGCAGCGGTTCCCGTCCCCGTAAAATGAAGGTTGTGGAGGAAGTTCTAGAAGTCAAGGAGGTGGATGCGACTCGGATTGCCATCTCCGGTATCGATAAGTGGCAGAGGGAACTGGATGCTTTGAAGGAAGGAGTTGAAGGAGATCACCAAGCTACGAAGATCATCAATGATAAGTTCAACGGGCTCCGGAAGCCGTATTATGAGCAGCGAGCTGCTGTCGTCGAGGGAATTCCTAATTTCTGGGGAAACGTCATCGTTCATCACCCTAAGATCTCAAAGCTCGTTGATGAGGTGGAGGTGGAAAGCCTACGCTTTCTGAAAATAGTTGAGGTGGAGGAGTTCGAGAGTGGCTTTCGGTCAAGTTCGTCTTCGATGAGAATCCCTTCTTTAACAACGGAGAGCTTATCAAGGAGTTGCAGCTTGGACTAAATGGTGAGTTTATCGATAAATTACATTTTATTAAAAAGAGTGCATGAATTTAGTCATTTTTCGTCAATGTTCTTTTGTCATTTGCAGCGGAACCCAAGAGTAGTTGCACGGTGATTAAGTGGAAGGAAAATATGGATCTCCTCAAGAAACAGGATGACTTAAAGCTCGGAAGCCGAAGAAGACGTTTTTTTCGTGGTTTGCAGACACTGAGGATCCGACTACTGATGATATCGCGAGAGCGTTCAAGGTTGACTTGTGGCCTAATCCGTTGCAATTTACAAGACTGGGGATGAGATGCGCTCATTGTTGTAAGTTTAATATTATCCTCCCTAACATATCCGCCTTTAACTGTTCAAAAATTTATTTTTTATACTGTTTTAGGACTGAAGGAGAAGGTTGGGTCAAATGCAGCTTTGGGAGAGAAGTGCACGTGGGTGGGCAGAACTATCGTGGGATAATTTGCCATCAGTAGTAAGTGAGACAAGTTCTGCCATTTTTATTCCTGAGTTGACATTTAGCCGTTAACTCAATAATATCATTTATTTCAGGTATTGAGGACAGATAGTTGAAAACTTGGTTCGGTGGTGGTAGTCGTCTAATCAAGAAATCCTTTTGATTTACGATCGCCAACACCCATTGGGCGAAACGAGATGGACTCTTCCCTGGAGTTGGAGCGACTGAAAGTTGGACAAGAATTAGAACTGGAGAAGAGACTTCCATGATCAAAAGCGCACCAATTAAAATGGAATGTGTTCCAACCTAGCTGAATGGGTTGATTTTGAACGACAAGGTTTTCGTCCAACTGCAGTTGTGGAGTGTCGGGTGACGGTCGTAACCCATTTTCCCGCTAAATCCCTCACTGTCCGCTGAATGGTGATAGAGACGATCCTACTGTTTCGTACTTTATGCTGATGTTAGATAATATGGCGTGTGGGCTGATAGTGATTGAATTGACAAACTTTCTGCTTTTTGGAAACCACTCACTCTCTTTTTCTAATTCGGAACTGTTTTGACTAAAGAAATCTTCAAGGGATTTGGAAAACACCCCCATCATCAAGCATCTCGCTGAAGTGCTGTCACTATTGATACAATTACTATCACGATTCGGGATTTCAAGGTCCGATGCAGATCTATCCAACGCTTTCTTCGGCGTGCGCTCAGCTTCTACGTCATATTCGTTTCATCATAGGCGAGATGAGCAGTAGGTATCGAAATGTCGTTGCGCAATGGATTTTGGCGCGTGCGGACACAGCTGGAGACGGTTTGAAGATTGATGACGTTGGATACGGGCATGGCAGCTGGGAGACGAACTGAGACTGAATTTGCACAGCTGAAGAGATTGACGGTTTTGGAGTGTCAAAACTTCAGCTTGTCTTCTGGAGGGGCACGAAAGTTCTCAGCTTACGTCTCTCGCTTTAAGCTGAAACGAGGATGAGCCAGGTCGCTGTTAAATTTGCTGCTGTAAGAATTCCGGTTTATACTTGCTCGTTCCCGAAAGCTGTTTTGAGGCTC